>MU183652.1:136231-184056 GCA_016904865.1 Pissodes strobi | reverse complement strand
TTTTTTAAAGAGATAAAATTAAGCGTTTCTACACCATATTGACTCACATAAAATTTCAATTTTATAACTTTAAGAATAAAAACCCTACGTGTTGTTACATGTCCGCTGTGTCACCCGGTATACTATGTTATTATATAAAATGAACTGTCGTTAAATTAATTGTAATTTTTACAATGAATAGTTTCTGCGGTAGGATCCTTGTGAAACATCGTTGAATAATAATACTACACGTTGAATCGTTGAATAATATTAGTACACTGCTTTTAGATGTTTTAATAGTTATTTTCCTAACTAGTGCGGAAAGTCATACTTTTCCGCACGCGACTGCAGTTTGCCGAACGACGCGCAGCGGAGTTCGGCAAGCAGGCGAGTGAGGAAAAGAGACTTTTCGCATGAGTTAGGAACAAAATTTTTTCTACAAGCACCTAAATCAAAAATTGAACCGTCTATTTTGTTTTATTTGGGCAAATGGAATAGTTATTTTTATTCGCTTGAGAAACATAGGTTTTTTAGACAAGATTTTATTTAAAAAGCATAAAACAATAACAATTTAATAGCAATTATTGATATTTATGATACTGGGTGTCCCAAATTTGTAGGTATATTTCTTTTGTATAATAATTCTTTAATAATTATAATTGGTTTTCCGCCTTGTTATAACGAACATGACGTGTTCCCCTAAATTTAGTATTATCAATATAGAAGTTACTGTGTGACAAATTTGTATACGCACTAGTGCGGAAAAGTAGTGCGGAAAAGTACTTTTCGGCACTAGTGCGGAAAAGTGGCACTTTCTAAACTAAATTAAGTGCGGAAAAGTGAACTTTTCCGCACGCAAGTAGAAAAAATAATTTAATAAGATATTTTACTCTACATATGTTTCGGCATGATGAGGCCTTTATCAAGAGTACTTGAATACTAAAATCTAAATTGTTATACCATACTAAACCGCCTGACGGTATTTTGTTTTTATTGCACTGTCAATTATACAGGTGTTGAAAGAGCAGGTCAGTTGGTCGTTCGTTCGTATTTAAAACGTCTGTTTTTGTGACATTTGGATTTCTAGGTACTGCCAAAGGTTCAGCCCTTTGCTTTTGGTTTCGGCGTGTAAAAGTTTGAAATTATTTGTATCTATAAAATGGTTATTTTCCATACAATGTTTTGCAAAGCCAAATTAATATTTAAGTCTCGACCAGTTTGTCCTAGATTGTTTGACAATGTTGTCTTTATTGTTTATTAGTCTACTCCCTAGATTGTTCTTATTAACCTGAATTGTTTAACAGCCAAATTTATTTATTATAAACTGAACCACACTAGTAAATAGTATCCTACCAGAGGGATACTCATTTAGATTAGCATTGGTAAGCTATGCTTACAACTAAACAGTTCCAAAAATATTTATATCAATACAACGCAGAAAAGAATAAAACACGCAATCTAATACAACGCTGAAAACACTATAAACACGCAAATAACATGATGTGGAAGATCACAAGCGTTCTGTAACCTACCCACTTATCTTATCCGGTCACCTCCGGCCTTCCGAACTTAGGCTGCTGCTAGGCGCTTTGGTACCCATAAACTCTTAGTGGCATTTGAAGTAGTGCCCCTACCTCTGTGGCTGCAGTTGGTACCAAAAAGAACACAATCAACCGGACTGACGGATAGATACTTAATTAGCTATTTAACTCGTTCCAAATACATACCCTAACTACGTAGGGTTTTGATGGTGATGACGAGTGGGAGCAAGGCTCTCTCCTACAGGCACCCCTTGTGGAAGAAGGCGGCGTATTTTGTTTCGGAATCTTCCGCACGTGGTCAGTTACCAAAAATAAATCTTGACTTCAGACAAAATCTAACAAATCCACAGTCAAATAATTTACTACACCAAACTGAAAACTATGCCAACTTCTCTAGCCTGAAATAAGATTAAGGGCGAATTAGAAATTCTTAAACTTTTTGTCAGACTTACGCACTATTTCCTCTTTGGAGGGTTTACCAAGAAAGAGAACGAAGTCAAGTCAAGATCGTCCACCTTGAATGCCAAGGTTCAATGTTCAATTGCCAACATTGTCCTATGGCAACAACGACGATAAAACCATTATCCGTAATGACCAGTCAAACAGAAACTACTTCACTCCGGCCCGCGGCCATTTTAGACTCCTGACATTAAAAACGCCAACAGTATGAACACGCGGCGCAATAATTCAGGTCTAAACGCACTTTAAGCCAAGAGCTTGCGCCTGTGTTGGAACCAGCTGCGAAGCAACCCGGGCGATGTTGCCAAAGTTAGGGAACACAACGCAACCACTAAATCGTCTTGCCTGCTTACATCAAACGAAAGATCAGACAGTCGTTGAACATCAAACTGATTGTAGAATATCAATAAATTATGTTGTTTTTTTCTTGGCTTGAACCGCAACCACATCAATATCCCACGAGGATCGCTAGAGAAACATGTTCACTTCGCAACATTCCAAAGTTACCTTTCAGGTTACACAATCAAAAATTATTGTCAAAGTCTGAAGGTTATCATATCAGAAATAAACATTGACTGAATGTTTAACTTTTCCTATTAAATATTGAAACAAATCCAGGAAAATAACCGACATACTCTGAAACCTATATTTCTGACATCCATGAGACTGTTTTAATGTATATTATCATCGAGAAGGTGATTATTAGGGAAGGTAAGAGAATTAATGAATGTTTTGAAATGTACTGCTATATTTGCCTATAACTTTGAAGTTTTTCTCGATAGCGATGGCCAGAATATTAAAATGTTCATAAAGCCTGATCGATGCCATCAAACAGCCCGAGAAAATCAAGTTACGTATACGACTACAGAACTCTCAATTTTCTCTGGAGCAGCTCTATAAGGTCATACAACAATCATGCAGGTATCTAAACGAGTAAGTAGTATTATATTTAGCTTGACGGACTTGACTAATAGATGTAGGATTAAAGGTGAAATAACTGACTTTATTTGACCTCTATCTGTTATATGTTTTCATACTAAATTGACATGCAACATAATATGGAACTGATTTTTAGCTTCGCAACAAAATAAAATATGAATAATGAACTCAGCGGAGAACGTCAAAATGTACCAATAATCGTAATAATAATAATAATATATAAACAATAATGAAACCAGAAGTTAATAATAAATAATAATAATAATAAGGGTAAATCGATAGTTCATAACAATTAGATTATTGAGCCTAAATAATACTAATCAAATATACTTACTTACTACTTCTTACCTCCCTCTTGGAATACCAATAGTAAATATTATTAAATGAAACAGATGGTATCGGTTTATTACCATAAAATAGTGGAATGGTTTCATTACAGAAGAATTTAAAGGTTTGGTGTTACGTTAATTGAAACAACAAAAAAAAAATAAACAAAATCGATTACGATACTTCGTAATCCCTGACAATAGCGATTAAGTCTAACGAAAGTGACTAATTTTACTTGGTTACTTTACAAAAAATTAAACCTATGATTTGCTCCAGTAAATACTCTACGATTTACATTGCTTGCAGCGATACCCGAAGAGTTAAATGATTAAGTCGGTCTATTGCTACGTATACCAAAAGAAAGCTTATTATCAAAATTATGAAAATAAATATATATAAAATAATGTTATGAAAATATTAATTACCTGTTATAAATAAAGAATGATCAAGTAACGCAAATAAATAATCACTGAACAATCGGTTATTAAAAAGCCCAGATCATGATCGGTTTACAAGACTCCACTAGGACGCCATACTAACTAACTGAATAGATATCAGTTACAATACGTTAAAAATAGTACGACCAGGCGTTATTGTAATTGTCAATTAATCATACAAACTTTATAGCTTACTTAAGATGGAGTTTTGTTTGCAAAAGATGGTAAAAGGGAAAAAAAGTTAAAGATTAACGCAGAGTCCTCTAGGACGCAATATCAATAGTATTATTGATTGCTATATAATGAAACAATCGTGAGAGAATGATACGTCAACGCGTTATTAACTCCTTCCGCTCCAGGCTGATTTTTCTAGATATAAGGCTGTACACCACCAAAAAATTTTTGTCCAAAATTAATTTTTGGAAAGTTGTTATGTAGAATAAAAGAGATATTCACATATGTAGGCCAAATAATTGTTTTAAACAATTTAATTTTGTACAACAATTTATAGTTCTTACCAGAATATCCACATGTGGATCTATGGGTAACCCAGAATATCCACTTTTGGTTATCTATTTCCTAGCATTATAAAAATACACTAAATAACAAACCATCATTGCCGTTGCGTTAGCACCACATTAGTGAACATCGACCTTGAGCCATTTACATTAGTTCGAGCGTTTTTGGAAAAAAAGACCATGATATCCCCGTATGGATAGTCGTGTCCTACCGCGATCTAAATTAATCTACCGCGTCCTGCACCACTTTTTCCAAGTGCGTTATTATCCCGTATATAATTATCCATATGTGGATATTGTGGTAAATTTCGCTATACCTATAGGAGTTAAATCGCACTGTTTGATTCGATGGGCGAATCCAGGACTTCTTAGGTCTAAGAAGGTAGAAACGCATTAGAACCGACACCTCTTGTAAAACGAGATGACTGGACTTCCTCTTTCAAAGTAAGAACTGAAGAGGGAAAGGACTGACTGACTATTCACATCGCTAGGAAACGAAACTCCCTCGTAAAAAAAAATCCTGCTAAATATCAACATATTCAAGGCGTTGCTTAAAACACAAGGCCAAGAACATTTACACACTGAGTAAATAAAATAATCAGAAAAAAAGTCAATCTTTTACCTGTGAAGGCTGCCTCAAAAGGTGACAAGAAAAGCTTCTGTAAAGAATATCGAAAAGAAATTAGCGACCATTCACGTGGTATAGAACTTTCATAAAATGGGGACACTCACAAAAATTAAATGAAAACCACTCACCTGACAAAGACAGTGACGTCTGAAAATCAACAACGGGTCAGGCGGAAAAACAAAATCCATTTAAATTTAAAACTGTAGAATTTCGCAATTCACTTTCGATCGTATTTTCTTTCATCGTGCGGCAGGGGTTATCACAATAATAGACAATCTCATTTGGATAGACACTAATGAGTTCCGCCAAAGTTTACAGAATAAATTTGGTACAGCAACTTGCCGTCTAGCAAATTCTTGACATTTCGATTTTAGGTGAATGAATAAACTAACTCGAAAATCTGGCCCGTTACAGGCGCCCTAAGTTCCCTGTCACAAAACGCTTCTAGTTTTTGCTTCTTTGCGAAGTGCTTCGAAGTCATGCAGTCCTGTCCAGATTCCGATATTGCATAGCCATGATAATCTTTTACAGTCCATATCTCTTCTGTCGTCGATTTTAGTTGTTGAAAGCCACACCTGTCTCCTCGCATAATGTGTTCGAAATAAGCCTTTTTATTTCTGAGATGTTTTCAAAGAATTCTCGCATTTCTAGTCTGACTTTCGTAAGCACTTCTTCGCTTCTATCTCTTTCAACCCATGATATTTTAAGCTTTGGAAAAATAGTTGATAGAGAAGGCTTTAAGTGTCCATGCCTCCATGCATACAGAAGAACAGGCCATACATAACTTTTGACCATTTTGTATCTTAAATCAAAATTGAACTTATGATCTGTCAGAATCTTTTGCAATAGTAAGAAAGCCGCTCTAGTTTATCCAGTTCTGCTTCTGATCTTAACTTAACCTAAACTTCTTCTATTTTATCACCCTTGACATTCATTCCAAGGCAGTACGGTTTTGCTCATAATCATATACTTAGGCTTATCTACGTTCATTTTCAGACCTAAAGCGCTGCTTGCGTCATTAATGGTTCTCATCAAAGCATGAACATCATCGGAACAGTCTGCTGTCAATAGCATCTTGATAGAGCGATTAAAGCTGCTGTAATCGCGCTATCAAGCTGCTATTGATAGTCATACCGTTTACCTTTATGTCTAAGGTGCTTGGAGAAACTGCCTCAAGAAACGCGTCTTCCACATACAGGTGGAAAAACATGGGGGAGAGTATACTCTTGTTTTACATCCTTTTGAACTTGGGGCTCTTTCGTTGTACTGGCATTTGAGAGCCGCACTTCAGCTATTTGAATCCAATAAAAGATTTCGATAGATCTAATATTTGTATCATCTACAATCAAATATTATAGATATTGCAGCAAGAGATTATGTCGAACATTGCCCAATGCTTTTTCATAATCCATGAAACACAAAAAGACGCCCTTTCGATGATCGAGGTAGTGTTAAACCATTGGCTGTCAACTGAATATGGCCCCTCTGGTAACAAATCCATTTTAAATGCGAACTGTCCTCTTCACATCGTGTTAAAAGCCTTGTATGCAGAATGCCCAAGGAGAGTTTTAAGAAGTATAATAGTGATGCGCGCGGAACTTAGCCAGTATTACTTTCAAACTTTTATCATTTAGTAGTTCAAATGTCTCCGAGTTTAGCATCTCGTTCGGTCCGAAGCTTTACCGGTTTTCATTAATTTAATTGCATGTACCACTTTCGACTGTAACGTGCATGAACCTAGTGATGAATTATTTAGTGTCTTTGTTGGTATTTGATATCTAATGCCATTAAACAATCTCTCTGTGTAAGCTTTTCATACGCTTAGCAGTTCGCTTTGTTCTATAATTGGTCCATTCCTGGCATTCATTATAAAAATGCTAGTTCTATTTTTATATGGAGGTGAAAGCTATCTTCGAGAGAGGAAAGGTATTCACCTTCAGCACACAGCTCTTCATTCATTTTTTTCTTGAAAGTTTTGTTTCGTAGCGGATTTTTCTTTGATACTTCTGGCATACATTCATTTTACGTTATTCCGTGACGTCTAATTTAGCGCTTGTCATTCATGCATTTGGAGCCGATGTTCTGGGGTTGGTAAGATACGTGGTTGTTTGCGCTTTCGAATATTTCTTTTATATTGACCCAGGAGCCTTCAAAATCTTCTATAATTGGGGTATTTGTTATGTCGTATGTTGCCCATATAATAATCTACAATCTTCATCTTTTAGTATGTGGATATTAGGCGTTTTCTAAAGTCGATGCTCTTTTTGAGAGCCTCTCTTGAGAGCCTCAGGCGAATATTTGTACGATAGATCACGTTACGGATAATGTCCTTGGGAGTATAATATGGTACTTTCCCTCTTGTTTTCCACATCGCAGTACCAGGGCATTTTATCTATTCTAGCCGCCTTGGATAGTCCTATAATAAGCTGGTCTAGAATCACTTAAAATACGCGTTAATTTGGCTCTGGTGCTCGCTGCTGCCCTAGACGAAGCTTTCACATTAATCCTAAAAGCTGGATTGCCATGGCCGCCAGTCGCGATAATCATCTCCGGCTCTTCTACCTTTATGCTGTTCGCTAGATGTTATACCACCTCGACTCGGCCACCAGAGTCCTAGCTGTTATCCACCAGGTTGCACTACGTGCGGGTGACGCTGACATTTGGTCCGGATTCTTACATCCGTCACTTTTTAAATACTGGAACTGTTAAAAATTTGTTTGTGGTAACTTTTTCGCAATATTTGTGAAATTAATATCAATTTGTTATGATCATCACAAAACTTATGAAAGCTCAAAAAATCACATTTTCTCTACTCTCTAGACGATCGATTATACTGACGATCGAAAAATGTACTTTCTTCCCTTTCACTGGTAGATTTATGTGGTTGATATTTTCTTTACCTTACATTAGAACTTAACATACCTTTTCTGAACATAGAATTTATATCTTAAAATTTAAAACATTGCTTTCGAATACTGGAACGCACCCAACCGGTATCGACGGATACACTTGCGAAGTGATCGTAGTCGTCCCTTATTTTCGAACGTTCTCTTGACGGATGTCTAAGATATTTTTGACAACGTGGTCTTTCTCTTCCGAGCGATGAACGAGTTCGTTGTAATTTGATCGTCAGGTCTACTATTTTTATTAATTTGTCATACGATAATTTGGCAAGCGCTCTGCCATTAATATCTGCTCGTATTTTCAGCAATATCGTCCCGTAAATGGATTTCATGCAAAGTGATGTTATTGTTTTCAAAATGTATGTTATCTTTGTGTTTCTGTATTAGGTAGTAAGAATTATTTATAACTAAAATAGGGTCCATCCTCCGCCCGGTCTTTCGCTAGCCTAGAGACCCCTTTTTGTCGAAGTGATGTTGACCTACATGGCATGACGTGCGGCGTTACAGTAGGCATGAAAGCTATAATTGGGGCCAGACAAGTGGCCGTGTGATTACCACCAATTTATAATCAATCTTGCACTATAGTCTATAGTATAGACGGATAAAAAATATATTATGTTATGGTTCATGTAGAATTGTAGTCTTCATCAGAGAGTCACAATCAGGTTGAATAACGATAGGCGTTACAGGTGGAACGAGTAGTCATCTTCTTCTTGTATAACATGAGTTACGCAACTTTTCCATACTTCATTGTCACGTTCGCTCATTACCTTTTGTTTATAGTCTATTGCCTTTATACTTAAACTCAGTGATTGAGTGTACTTTGTTAAAAGTGTTTGTATATGGCTCCAAATATAATGAGTTAATCGCAAAAGAGTATGTGCTTTTGATTTGCATAAGTCATCAATGAAAAATTCATTATCAAAATTAAACGATTTTATGGATCAAATTAATTCCTTTTTATTAGATTGAAGATTAAGCAAAAGTTGTTTGGAGAGCCACCAATAATCTGTAGAGGAAGCAGCCACCAACCAATGCCAGTGTTCCGCTTCCGTGTGACCGTATAAGGATGACATACTATTATAGCTTATTTTACTTACTATGCCTTTCCTTGTCTTTTTTGAACTTACCATTATATGATTTTAATCATTTATTATTCTTTATCATATCTATCACCGTATATGCTAAATATTGTCTTGATTAACAAAATTCTTGCTAATATCAACATAATCATTTGATTTACTTTTTTGTATTACGTACCCTTACCTAAATGCTACTCCCTTACCGTAGTCCATATAATTACATACCTTATTTCTATTGAACTCACCATTAAATAGCTTTTAATCGTTGATTATCTTTTATCGAATCTATTACCGTTTCTTACCGCTATTTGATTAATTAATACTGACTTTCTTCATTGCCATATATTATGATATTATCTTGATTAACAAATGCCTTGCTATTATTATTGTAATTATCTGATTTACTTTTTTGTATTACGTGTACTGACTAAAATGCTATACTTACCGTAGTTTGTTCTAAGCCTTATTGCAGCAGACCGTCTTACATAACTACGACTTTAAATTTTTGTCCTTAAGCAGGTTATCGAATTGAGCTCAATTCGATTTCCCCTCTAGATCCTCATTAACTATATATTTTCTTCACAGGTCAATTTAATTTGATTTAATGTATATTTTTAACTGTTTATTTTGCAACACGTTTTTCTGATTGAATTTAAAATGAAAGAAAAGATTTTTTTCAATTAATTAAAAAGGAACCTTGCCCCGGAGAGTTGTATTGCAAATGCCCGGCCCCTGTAGTGGGGTCGTTTGAGCGCCTCCCGTTCTAGCCAACTAAATGGAAAAAGCTCTGTTAGTGTTGTGCAGGGTGGCTAGGTCAGCTCATTAAATTAACTTCAAACCAACAAGAAAACGAGAATATAGGCTGGCTTATTAAATCAATAATTAATCACTTAACTTAACCTATCAAAAAAACACAATCTAAAATTTAAAGAACAATATATTTGCTACTAAGTTCTTTTTTTTTGAAAACACAGCAACAATCTATCTGGAGTAAAATGTTAAATGGAAAGGCGGTTACTTAAGACAAAACAATGTCAAATGACTATTAAAGTAATTGATGAAATCAAGAGAGCATAATATGGAGATGGTGCGGAGACCAATTCAGTTGTTAATACTCTGTTCTGTATGCCTTACCACTAAATGCACTAAATACTACTAACCGAAGTGATCACTTTGATGTCAACTAAGCTAATTACATATAGGTATGCGTGCGCTAATAGCTGCACCGATTTTAAATGTGGCGATAATAATATGTAGCAATGAACGGCCACAATAATTAAATCAAATGACTCGATAAATTGATAAAAAAGAATAAAATGAGAGTAAAAGTATTGAAAGCTTGGCTATCAATGCCTGATTTATATTATAAAAAAAAGAAAATTCAGAGCGGTTATGTTACTCGATATATGAATGAAAGGAATAAAATTATAGAAACTATTTCAAAGCTCGACTGTCAACGCTTGATTTATATTAAAGAGAAAGAAAAGTCAGAGCGATTAATAATAATAAATGAATAAATGAACTTAAGCTTCTGTACGATACCACTTAGATCCGTCGAACTCTAGTAAAGGTGCCGGGCACCTGTTGGTACTGCTAGGGCACTGGCCCTGAGGGAAAACTAGCCGAGGTCTCGAAAGCTCGGTATTAGGATTGGCTCTAGTGTAGCCTGGCAGTTGAAGTGGTGGCTCTCTAGTAACCCCTGCTTCTAGCCTGCTCGTAAGAGTTGTGGCCCTCCAGCAATGCTGTGGCCCTCCAGGAAAAGCCCTTAAATAACCCAGTGCGCATTAGACGAAGCCCCCTTACTCTAATAAAAACCATAACATTAGCAAATAAGAGATACTAAGGTTCAGACAACTTGAATATAAAAAAAGATAGGGATGAATCACCCCTAAAAGAAAATATAAACTTCCCCATACGATCAAAACTCAAGTTACATTATTATAAAAATTCAGATTTGATAAAATGGAGTAGATAAGATAACATATGGGACGCAAAGCAAATGGCGGTATAAGCACAAAAAAAGTGGTAACACAGATAAAGCAATTAAGTCATTAATTTAGGAAAAACTAGAACAATAATTACCTTGTTAGTGTGTGTGTGAGGGCTTGGGAAATTCGACGGTCTCGGTCTTATCTGACGAACATGGAAAGCCTCTAGAAATACTGAAAAAAACCCGTTAGCGACATGGCGTCCACGCGTTTCACAGGCAATACAAAAAGAAATCCAGAGAAAATGCTTACCTAATACAGCAGTGTTCAGATCCCGATTAATCGGTCATGTCAAAACACAAACAGAAAATCAACACAATATATCCCCAAAGAAAGGGTAGAATTGAATCACAATAAAATGTTGAGTCTCTACGACTGCACTATCAGCAAACCTTCTCTTCGCCTCAATTGGTATTTTAGAAGAGCCAAATCCTTAGTTTTCAGTCAATTTGCCTTTTTCACTTCTACGAGATTAGAGGGGGGAAAATTGTAGGGCGGAGAAGTGCCGTATCGTATTCTAACGATTCGATACGAGGAATAATTCAAAGATAATAAACAACTTAGTTCTCGTTTATTATGGTTGTAAAACGACTGCGGAAGGCACAATTAATTCACCGAAATTAATTGATTTAAGAAATACCAGAGAATATTCCTTAACAAACTAACTTTTAAAAATTTAAATCGACAGCTGGCGTTTACAAGAAATGGTACATTCCTACTACTCGGTCGAGTGTTAAAAGAAATTACAGCATGCCGTGTGAATATATTTAGAAGCAGAGGTCCCAAAACAATCTAACGATCTTCAGAAATGGCGGCCGGCAATTGGTGTTCCGCAACCAAGGGGTTCCCAAAAGGTTATGGAATATTCACACCGTCAGTCAAATATGGATCGACGAATCTACTGCAGCGTATTTGTGGGTTTATTAACAGAATTCTTAAAAATATAGAACGGTTTGATGGCTGTTCTACGATAATGTAATATAAATCAAGCCACGCTATTACGATAACAATGTGCTTTGCTTATCAACTAAAATAAACACAATCACAACGTGTTATAAATGCTAATACAAATATATCGTTAACCTATACTTTGAATATAGTTAATTTATATTAAGAAAAGCGGCAATTCCAAGCGAATTGCTGGCAAATCAGATCAATAAATTTAGAATTAATAAACCAATGAGTACAAAATACAGCATCTTTTTCCCTTAAATGCGGCATATAAATGGAATTTTAAAAATATTTCACATTGGCAAAATCGAACTGCTACAATTTGTTCACTGATATTTTCGCTGTCATGGGATTAATTTATAATTGATTTTTTATTGAGCAATTTAATTTTTATTTAATGTGTTTTATTTAGGGCGTTCTGCAATTATCTGTTACTTTGCCAGAGTTTTAAAAATTCATATTTTAGTTAGGAATTTAAAAAAATAAATTAGGCAGTATTAATGATTCAGAACTTAAGATTAAGGGTTTATGATCTTATAATTTGAGTGATATTTATTTCAAAGAATCTTATTATTATTTTAAGTGCGATACCATTATCTCAATTAGGTTTGATACCTAATTAATTTTACATTGTGCAAGCTATGTCTGAAATTAAGATCACGTTGAGTTCATGCAATTTCTTTTCATGTTTCTCAATATTCTTAGGTGGGGTCTTTTTCTAAATTTTACATCACTGAGTGAATCAGACTTCTGAACCGAACCGGGTGTTAAGCAATTAACTAATCGCGTTACAAATGGTACGATGAATTTTACGAATAATTTTATGTGGATTAACAAAGCACACAAATGGTCAGTTAGAAATCAATAAAAGTCTTAAGCAGAAACTATAACAGAAATTTTCTTAATCCTTGCTGAGATCATATCAAACCACTAAATAAATTAGCAGAAAACTATTTCTCGTATGGATTGCTCCGAGATATTATAAAATAATTTTTGTTGCAATGATATATGCAGGTGCAGGTGAAATTCGAAAATCCTTTCAGATTTCTTAATTAAACTGGGGTAGTTACGGTAGTTTTAGGCTCTTTTTTTATGGAATTTCAATTTGCTGTATTACTGAATTCTGCATCTCGAGCTGCTCAGAATGCTATTCCTCTCAAATATATTACATTACATATACTGAAAAGTGAATATAAACATAACAAAAATACTGCATATATTTTATATAACGCAATATTACCTATTTGATGTTATAATATTACTTCCGCAATAAAGGATTCGTATGTAGGTTGCGGAGCCTTTGAGGGAATACACAATGGGAACTGCAGGAAAAGTATTTTTGAAAGATCAATAAATGTAGTGCATTTCCTCTAAGACTCACACATGAAAAATTTCCATATAGCAAAATAGAAATTGTAATAAAATATTTCCAGGTTCGTAGTATATAGTTTGTAGAGCTTCAGGTTTGTTAACTGATAACACGTAATGGTCGAGATTTTAGGATTTTTTATTATTTTATAATAATTACATTACATATAGCTCAAATTGTTTAATTAGTTATTTGTTAATTTTGAAAATAAATAGGCTAACTGAAAAGGTGAACAGAAATTAGGCGCATTTTATTGCTGAAGAATCAGACCGTACACAGGGAAAACGTCGACACAAGTGGACCCCGTTATGCATCACTTGACCAAGCGACATAATAGAGTTTTTTGAGATATTGGTGCCATCTAGGAGGTTTAGTTGGTATTTATCTTGGAAAAAATCAAGAACGTCCAGAACCCTACCATTTTTCTAGATTTACCAATAAATCTAAACATCCATCAGCCCATACGATTAGGGCAATTTTGCATTACTCGACTAAGTGCAGGTTAAGCAGACAAATTTTAAATTTCTCTAGTTTGATTTTTGCATAAACAAACCAACCGCCAGTTACTATGTCGCTTGGCCGACTGATGCAAATCTTGTAATTCGCGGGCTTTTATCCGTTTATGAATACCTGGGTATCCACACATCTAAAAGGGATAAAGGACATTGTTATATTTGGTCAGAAGGTGAGGCAGGTCGCGGGGCGCAAGAAGTTGTATTAAACAGGATACAACTTCTTGTGCCCCGCGAACTGGACGATCAGATATGAGTTCTTGCAAAACTTTGAATCTTTGGTCTGACTGCTGTGGGGGACAAATCAGGAATATTAAGATCGTCCTTATGTTGAAAGTAATAATGAATGCTCACTTTACATTGACAAGCATCAGTATAAGGTTTTTAACATTGGCCATAGCTACCTCCCTAGTGACAAAGATTTTGGGGACATTGAATGTGCTCTGAAACTATAGCAGAGACTTTACTCACCAGAGGATTACATCAATGTGCTGACAATTTGTAGACGTAAAAATCCACTGATTGTACACCAAATGCAAAAGGAGCAATTCTTCAGCACCGCCAGTTTTGAAAGAAATGATTGTGAACGAAAAAAAAACATGTTCAAAATAATAAAATAAATTGGCTTAAACTCAAAGAAATTGAAATCCTAAAAAAACCTTTTAACATTTTTGTAAAAAATAACTTTGGTGATGAAGCTCAGGAAGTTAATTTAGAGAAGAAAAGAGGCAGGCCTTCAGAAGTGAAAAAAAATCAGTGAGCTTCTAAAAAACCTTTGGCCAATCGCTGAAAAAAAGCTTCAAGATTTAAAATTTCTTCTCAATTTAAAACTGTAAGATAAGAAAAAGTTCTATAAAAATCTGATTGGTGATCCAAATATCTCTATTTTGCTCTTGTAAATCTTCGCAAGATTGCCTGTTTTGAGTGTCTTTTTGGGGTGAAATGGATTAGTGTTCGATAAATCCTGTCCGCGATAGTGTCTGCAAGTGTTTGCAGGGAGATTTCTGCCGTGTTTTGCAGTGAAAACGCACTTCTTTTTCAACTTGTGATTGTGCCTGAGGAACAGCTGTTTGGCGATTTTTCCCATATTACCTAATGATGACAACTTCCTCCTAGATCATACAAGTGGTCATAAGCAGGTTTTCCCATTTACCCGAACGGCGTTGTTTACAAACAATTTCTGCTGTGACTAAAGTCAACCACTCGGACACTTCCGGGAGTGCATTTGAGAACTCGCACCGTCATGCCGGATCTCTGTAACAAGTGTAATGAAGCATGCATCTTCAAGGAGACCAAGTCAGACTTATTTGGCTTTCCTTGTGACATATGCAGAACCGTAATTTGTAGAAAATGTGCCAACTTTTCTGCAACTGATGTTAGAGCATTGATTCAGACGACCAAAAGAATACTACCTTTTATTTGTGTAGACTGTTTTACAGTAATTAAAGAATCTGCTAGACTAAAAGAGCGAGTCTTACAGCTCGAGAAAGATATTAAAACTATAGAGAATATTCAGATTACGAGAATAGAAAGTGAGTTAGAGGAAATAAAAGATGAAAAAATTAAGAAGTTAGAAGCTGATGTAAAAAAAATCAAGGAATCACAGATCAAGAAAAATGATAGTGATATGAAAGAGCTTATGAACTTAAAGGAGTTTTTCAATGAAAAAATTGCTACTATTGCTGTTAGTAATTCTAATAAGGAAAATAATGATAAGCCATTTATGGGTGTTGAACCCATAGGTGAATTACAAGAAAGGGAAAGGAGGAGCAAAAACATACTTATTTTTGGTATTCCGGAAGTAAAGGAGAAGAACAGAGAAATTAGAGTTGATAGGGAGATGGATGTTGTGAGGCAAGCTTTACTAAAAATTAAAGATGAACCTATAGGAGAGTTCTCAATTTTCAGGCTGGGGAAGTATGGAGACAACAGAACTAGGCCCATCAAGGTTGTATTTGAGTCAAGAGAGGTTGCAAGGTCTTACCTAAAGCTTAAACGCAATGTGACTGAGCAGAACTTCTATATTAAAAATGACTTAACTATAACGCAGAGGAACTACTTGAATGGAATACTGAAGGAGCTGGAAGAGAGGAAAACTCAGGGCGAGTCTGACCTTAAAATCAGGTATTATAATGATATTCCTAAAATTATTAAGTCAAGACCTCAAATACCAGTATCATTGCAGTCAAAAAAGTGAATGTACTGGAAAGTGGGATTATCAATGAAACCAGCACAATAATACATCCTGACATACGTTTCACAACAGACAGTAAAAATAAAACTCAATTATACATTGCACATGTCAACATTCGATCATTGATTCCATCATTCTCAGCTACCAAGGACCTTATTCTACAAGAACAATTTCATGTGTTTGCAATCACGGAAACATGGCTGGTGCCCGACTATCCAGATAACCTACTAGCTATTCCTGGGTACTCTCTTCTTAGATGGGACAGAGTATCAAGAGGTGGTGGTGTATGTGTTTACATTTCCGATAAATTAATGTGCACAAAGTTGAATATTGTGCAAAAAGAGGGGTGCCTTGTGGAGCAATTGTGGGTTAAATGCATGTACAGAAGTAAATCAATATTATTAGGAATAGTGTATAGGCCTCCACTTGTTAAATATAGGGATCTTGACTGTATCGAAACCACTTTGTCTGAACTATCGCCTTGTTATAATCATGCCCTACTTTTGGGGGACCTTAATATAAATTTAATGACTAAAAATGTTGAAAGTAACTATCTTGAGACACTGTTGAATATCTTTAGTTTAAAACAGGTTATTACGGATCCAACTCGAGTAAGCCGAGGCTCATGTAGTTTGATTGATATATTATGTGTAGAAAAATATGTTAATGTTACTATGTCAGGTACTATGGAAATGCTGAATCTGACAGACCATAGGTTAGTTTATTGTAAGACTCAAATTGCAGCACCTAGTACCCATGTAAATACCATAACTTATAGGGATTTTCGCTACTTTGATAGGGAGCTGTTTGACATAGATATGCAACGGTTAGATTTAGAAAGTAGGGTGGTGCAAGGGAATTCCCTTGAGGATCGTGTGTCTATTTTCAATGGACAGCTGCCTGAGGTCTTTGATAGGCATGCACCCTTGAAAACAATAATACAAAGAAAAGAGTACAAGCCATATATAACTGACACAATTAAAGAAATAATAAAGCTAAAGAAAAAAGCCTTCAATAAGTATAAAAAAACTAAAAATGATGTTCACAGAGATTACTATTTAGATCTTAAAAATTATCTCTCATTTGCTATAAGAAGTGAAAAAAAAGCATATATGGCCTTTGAAATAAATAAAGTGAGGAATAATCCTAAAAAACTTTGGTCCAGCATTGATAAATGGAATATTCATTGCAAACCAAGAAACGAAATTCCTTTGCATCTGAGAGATGTCCAGGAGATTAGCAATCATTTCAGTACCGTTAGTCAGTCTGCTATTCCCATTGAGGAGGGGCAACTTGATTTTTTTAAATACAATACTATGGATGGATTGGGAAATGAACGTTTCGAGTTTGATGTGATCTCTGAACAAGATGTTGTGGCTGCATTCACACACTTGAAATCAAAGGCTTTTGGTACTGACATGACATGCTACTTCTTAGCATGGATCATGTTGTATCAGTGGTCACTAACATGTTTAATGCAAGTTTGCAAAGTGCTGAGGTTCCTAATGTTTGGAAAACGTCCATTGTAAAGCCTATAGCAAAATCATTGAAGGCTGAATCATATACTGATCTAAGACCTATATCCCTATTACCAATTCTTACTAAAATGTTGGAGTATTTGGTGTGTAGTATGGTGAACAAATACATTTCGGATAAAACGATCTTACCAGACGTTCAATCTGGTTTCCGAAGGAGCCACAGTACTGCCACCGCACTAACCAAGGTCACTAATGGTATCGCAGAGCATATGGATGAGGCTAGGGTGTCATGCTTGGTACTACTTGACTACAGCAGGGCATTTGACCTTATTAATCATAGACTTCTCATTTCGAAGTTGGGCTACTATGGTTTTTCTGGGCGGGTCTGTGATTGGTTTGCTAATTATTTGTCGGAGCGTGTGCAGATGGTGGAACTGGATGGAAGGAGATCGGAGCCCGCAGTAATGTACCATGGGGTCCCACAGGGAAGTACCTTGGGACCACTTCTATTTAATTTGTATACTTCTGACATTTGTAAGGTGATCCGGTTCTGCTCCATGCATCTGTATGCAGACGATGTACAGCTTTTGCGTGGATTTTCACCTGAGGATTCTTGTAGGGCGATGCAGGAGGTGAATGAGGATCTTATCAGTATTTCAGAGTGGTTTACTAAGAACGGACTTATTTTGAATGCCAAAAAGAGCAACTATATTATCATTGGCACTAATGCAATGCACAACAAATTTGAAAGATTTAATTTTGTAACACTAAATATTCATGGGTGCTTGCTGCCTGCTGCTGAGTCAGCAAAGAATCTTGGTGTTCTTTTTGACAAATTCTTGGACTTTCAGGCTCATGTCAATAGGAAGCTTGCTCTGGTTTACTGTAAATTGAGGAGCCTCTATGAATTTAAATATTTATTGCCTGAGCATCTGAAGCTAACATTGGTTAAATCACTTATATTTCCGCACATGGATTATTGCAATGTTGTGTATTATAATTTTCTAACAGTGAGGTATCATGAAAGGATACAACTTGCTCAAAATGCCTGCATTAGATTTGTCTACTGCATTGGAAAGTTTGATCATATAACACCAGTGTACAGAGAAAATGAAATTTTAAAGTATAAAGATAGAGCCATGCTGCACTTTGCAGTTCTTGTTTACAAAATTTATAATTCGCATAAACCATGTTATTTGTATGAATACTTTGTACTTAGGCAGGACTTACACACTTTGAGTCTTAGAAATGTGACTAGATTTGATATTCCGCTTCACCACACATCAAAGTTTAGGGACTCATTTGCCTTCAGGGCTATAGAAATGCTAAATAATTTAGAAACATATGATCTTTTTACTAGCGCCTCTCTACTAACCTTTAAAACCAAATTTAAGAAACATATTATCGAGCATATTACCCAGGAATGATGTTATGTAGGAGAAGATATACTTTAGTTTTAGGAAGGTAGCATGTAAGAACGCGCAGGCGAATGTTGCCTTTTGTGTAATGGGAATATACTACTGTATTTTTTTTATTGCATAATAAATATTTTTCTATTCTATTCTATTCTATTCTATTGATGAAGATATTACTGTAGATGGATATAATGCTAAATTAGATTTTGACTATGAGAAGAAGACATGGAAGAATGAAAAAATGTTTTAGTACCTAGTTAAATCTGCTATATCTTACTTTTGCACATACAGAATATTACTTCATACCAATATTGCCACTTAGTAGTTTAGCAAAACATGACCAACCGCCGAATTTGGTTGATACTCAAATAATGCAAACGGCAAAAACAGGCAACCGCGAAAAACGATGATTGACCAAGCGCCTTTTTTGTCCATAAAATATATCAAAATGCGTTATTTTGCAATAGTTTTTTAAACTCAAATTTTATTCAATATACTTAACTTTCATGCGAAAAAAAAGTTCAAATGGATGAATATTTGATTTTTAAAGAAGCAAGAAAGTTAAAGCCAGTTTTCTCAAAACGATTGATTTGGCGGTTGGTCAAGTGATGTATAACGGGGTCCAAGTCATGGTTGGTCGAGGATATGTTGCCCGATAACTTGTATGCGATAGACAGAAGGGGAAAGCCGTGACGTCAGTTGTTGAAATCGATCGGCGTTTACCGTTTGATTTGTGTTTATTTTGCTTAGAATTTTTGCTTTTTTTGGTTAATTTTCTGTTACTGAGGTGTGTTTTTTACGAGTTTTCAATAAACATTTTGTGTAGGTATATAGTAGTGTAGTAGACTAAGTTTTGAGAAATAGTTATTTAGGTTTAGAAAAAAATTTGTGCGGATAGAGCAGTTTTACAGACTTTTTTTAAAATATTCTTTCGAGGTTTTAATGAAAACTGTTGGTATGATTTTTAGGGCTTATTTATCCCCGACTAGATTTCACTTATTAAGTCCAGTGGCTTCTCGAGGGGCACCTAAACTAATATTGTTGTAAAAAAATACACCCCTGACTTTTTTTTACAATTTTGATATTTTCTCGCGTTTGTTTTCGTATCTTGCTTCGTTTTCGAGAAAAAAGATTTTATTGCATTTGGATAATATAAAAAAATAAAAACTAGGTACCTAGCTGGCAAAAACTGGGGTGTACCTGTCCTTTTTTGGAATTTAATAGTTTATTTTTTGATTATAAAAATTTTTATAAAACTTCTTGCAAGCGCTTAAAACAGATATTTCTTTCGGTGATTTTTTCTATGGTCAATGCAAAGACCAAAAAGTCAGTGGCACATATTTTCTTTAAATATTGGCTAAGGTGCCTCTCCGAGA
This sequence comes from Pissodes strobi, assembly GCA_016904865.1. NCBI lineage: Eukaryota > Metazoa > Arthropoda > Insecta > Coleoptera > Curculionidae > Pissodes > Pissodes strobi. Next base: position 163,960 of record MU183652.1, on the reverse strand, counting down.
CGCCACTGGACTTAATAATTTTAATCTAGTTGGGTCTAAATTAGTTCCTACTAAAAAGAACACCATGAATTTTCTTTAAAATCGTCTAAGGAATATTTGGAATATTTATTAAGAAATTTTTTAAAATTTAAAATTTTTTAAGTGTATCTTAAAAACTATGCATTTTCAGACATAAGTTTATATAGACTTTTTGCCTTATTTTTAACTGCTAAATAGGCTGTTAAAAGTGTCCCGATTATAAATCACACCACCCTCTGAATATATTTAGGATATATGTGGGAGCTTATTTGTACTAGGTTTTGAAACTGTCTGTTTATTTTAGTTTAATTATTGTTATTGTTATTTACCTACCTTAATAGTAACAAATAAAATAAAACACAGTGCCCTTATTTAATATTGTTTTATAGATATACCTAGCAACTCAGATAACTCGCAGTCTCATCACTTTTTTTAAAGTAACTTTAGGCTAATGGCCCCCTAAAGTGTTTTTTTTTCAATGGAACACTCTGTATGTTATTAGATATTTAAAAACACCTCTTATTCCTGATCATAAATATACCTGGGCTTTATCTTGAAAAATAGCCGAGCAAATCGACAAAGACCATGCCACAGTTTATACCGTATAAAAACTGTGGCATTATAAGATCCTTTACACAAATAGTGCACTATATAAAAATCGGCCTCTCCTATTGGTCGATCCGCATGGCCCTCCGCTCGCTTCGCTCGCTACGGGGGCTCAAGAAAAGGAAACTATCCAGGTGCTCACCCAAGACATACCCAAAATCAAGGAAAAAACTGTTTAGAAACATAATCTTAAAAATAATAAAAAAAGCAACGGGGTTTGAACCCGGGCCGTCCAGGTGAGACCCAGTTGTCTAAACCTCTACACCACGAGAGCTCTTGACAGAAATTGATTGCATCACGAAGACATATTGTAATACGAGATGCATCGACCAATAGGAGAGGTCGATTTTTACATAGTGCACTATGAACCGTGCCATCCCTATGTCCTCACATGTCGGCTTTCAACAGATGACGTCACGCGTCGATTGGAGAAGTTATCGGGCAACCTATCCTCTACTAACCTTGGATAGAAGTATCTTGAACATTTGGAAATTTATATGCAGGGTTAGCAACTAGGTATTTTTGACCCGGTCCTCCGATTAGCCGATGTATCTCAGGGTTCCAGGTAGAGAATAAATTTTGTCCGGGGTCATCAATAATTATATTTGCAAAAATTATTTAATGGTTTTTGTCCCGAATTGCGAGATGTAACCTGGTTACTTTACATTTTCATTAGGAACTCTACCGCCATCTACTGTTCTATTCAGCGAAAACTGTTGCCAGTACACGCTGTGCTTAAAGTCATGACAAAGGCCAATCGTTAGTGTGATTTCGGTAGAGAACACTTACTTTTGTTGTAAAATGTGTAGTTTATTATTCGTCCTGTATATGTAGCCAATTGCTTTTCAGTATTCACATCTATCTGTACAGCTTTTTCCTTTTTAAATTCCTGCGTCAGTTTGTCCAAGCAAAAAATTTCTATTTTCAAACCTCTTCCTTTCTTCCCACTTCCCCACATTTCTCTTATTGCACCTTTGCGCTCTTTCCCGATCTCCGGGATTGCAGTCCATTCGAGTTGTTAACCCTGGTCATGAGAGGCATAATGATTGTCAATGTTAAATGAAGGGACGATTCTAGACTAGGTTAACTGGTGTGTAATCAAGATATAAATTATCGACCCTAGATCAAGAAAGTCTGAAGAGTTTTCATACATATGTTCATTTCAATAAGGCAGCAGTTTAATTTATTTTCCTCTAATGCGTAATAATGCTAACGTACCATATTAGAGGTATCCCACAAAAAGTTTATTTCTATCTTGAAAGCTTTTCGATATTGCTCATCTTTTTGTGCCAATTAACCCAGCCGAACAAAAAGTTTCCAATAACAATTTATCTGGAACGCCTTTGCCGGAATCGGTCGAGACAAAGTGAGATATTGCGAATCGATTTTATTAAATAAGTTATCGCCTCTTTGAACGAGAGTTAAGTAATAACTTATTAGTTTCCTGTGGTAACGATGCAACTTTGATATTTTGTGAAACTGTAAGAAAATATGTATTAAATAAAACCTGTAATAGTCTTAGCAAAATGAATAGCAACATTTTTAGAACAATTTTTTGCTCTCTGTCACTCTTAGTCAGAGACAAATGGTATGTTAATATTCATATTCTCTACATATGAAAATGTTCTTAAGATGTGAAATGTGAGAATGAAATTGTCAGGTTTGTAAAGCTGTCGTCCTAATATTCTGAAAATTTACAATGAAGTTCATAGGTTCCTATTAAAGTCCTTTTGATCTTATTTTGGAGATATGATTAGTTACAACGATGACGGGTTCATGAAGCTCTCGGACTCATATTCTGAAGACGTACACAGTTAGAACATTGGTTTAAAAGAAATTTAATCTAAAGTTGTCGGGCTAATATTTTCAAAATCTGATGAGTTATAATGAAGATGACAGGATGCTGAAGCTGTCGGGGTTACATTCTGTAATTAGTTTGAATGAAAGTACTTCTCGTTTCTCTAGCTATCCAGCCAGGAAACACAAAGTTTATAAGCCTCTGGAGGTAATGTGCTCATGTGCTGAAGATATGATTAGCATTATTGAAAATGCTTGCTTGTTGAAACTTTTAGGCTCACATTCTGAAGATGTGATATTAGTTGCACTAAAGCTGGTAGGTTCTTGAAGCGCTACCTATCTTCTGCTGGAGATTTAATTACTTACAATAAAGTTGATAGTTCCGGAAACTTTCGAGCTTATACGCCTGCTATAGTTTGTACATCAAGTGTTGATCTTAACGTCATACTTAGTCTTTCTCTTTCAAGTCACCGTCAATCAGGCGTCAAAATTTGACATCACGGACGTACGTTAAGTTGCGCATGATAGAATATCCTATCATATTTCTTATCTGTCGAAGTGTAGTTCAACGTATTTTCCGATTCTTATTTGTGGTTGTAACGCAATGTTCAAAAGGTCAGGACGACGGTACACTAAAAATGAGAAAGGTCTCATTTTAGAACTGCTACCAAACCCAGTAATACACTTTATTCCCTTTCACTGGTAGATTTGTGTAGTTGAATTCTCTTTACCTTACATTGAAACTTAACATATCTATTCTGAACTTATAATATACATCTTAAAATTTAATACATTAACTATTTCATACTTTGGCATATTGGAACGCACCCAACCAATGCCTCCTACAACAAGGCCAGACGACTTACGCGTGACGTCATCATAAGTGGTCTTAATTATTTACAGACGTATATTGAAATGTGCAATTTCATTTAAAATTGCACAGTTAAGTACACATTTTAGATGCAAAAATCTCGAAAAAGTATAACAAAAACTTGTTTTTTGTAAATTTAACTTTTTTTATATGTAGTTTGAAACGTAATTGGCCTAGTACAAGAGCTCCTAAAAGCTGATATTACTTTAAGCACGACTATTACGACTGATAATGTGTATTACTCATTTTTTTTAAATCAAAAATTAAATTGCAGTTTAAGTACTTACCTTTTTTTGCATACATACGCAAATATTTATAGGAATGAGGGCTTATAGTAAACAAAATTGAACATAAAACAATAGTGTTCGGTGAATACCGATATCTCTCTTTTGAGGTACTCAACAAAGTTAGCTGTTCTGAAATAAATTTTAGACTTTGTGTAAATTCATCGGAGCCTTTTAGGTTTAAAAGAATATCCGTTACAAATTTTATTTTTTTTTTGTTTTCTCGTCTTGGTCAGAATCAGGTTGATGTGAATTCATCTCGCTCTCGTTATTGGAAGTTTCACTAGTAATGGGGAGGTCATTATTAAGAGGAATTGATATCATATTATCAATTACATCGATTAAACATTTTAATTCATTCAAACTGCCGGTTATAAATGGGGATTTTAAATTTATTATTGAAACAGAAATAGACTGGCCATATAAAAATGTTTCTAATTTTAAATTATTATTTATTACAATGGCCCAGGTTATTCTAGGACCAGGAGTATACTCAAGCTCAAATAAAGTTATTTTATCTATGTGGCGTGTAGCTGTACAAGTTATTTTATCTATAGCTCTTACTGGAAACCACCCTTCCTTAACAATAAAATTTGAAAATAGTTTTAAAAACTCAAAAGTTTTTAAACATGTAGCCTCTCTATGGATATTAAACTCCTCTTTACTTTGTTGTACTGCTTGCAACAATTGTAATTCCTCAAGTTCCTTATTTTTTTCGTCTTTACTTTTACGAACAAACACATTTTTTGAAAAGTAATTGGGGCAGTTTGGAAAAATAGTTGGTATGGCATTTTCCTTCAATCGAGAGTATTTTAAATGTACTCTAATGATTTTACCTGCCTCTGGACCATGTTGCGAATTAATCCAAATTATATTACCTGCAGAAAAATGTAACTCACACACTTTAGTGTTTTTATTGGGCACTAAATTGTCCCGCGGGATAGCTTGAAGCCATTTCTTTTGCAACACATCACTTTTTGGAAAGCTGAAAACATGAACTTTAGGTCCGTTGGAGTAGTTTTCACGACAGCCTGGGACACAACATCTGGACGGCATTGTTCACATAAATTTAAACACACTGAAGTACTGATATTATAAAGAAATGAACAGAAAATCAATCGAAATCGAAGAGTAATTAAGAAACCGGTCGAACGTCGATCGAAAGTACGCCAACTGACAGGAGGTAGTGTTGCCAGATTTTTAAGAACCGTTTCGTCATCCTGGAACAAATATTAAATCGTTTGCGTTGGTCGTTGCGCAATGGTAAAAAATAAATATTGTTACGAATTTGTAGAATTGCCTCGTTCTGACCATGATGATTTGGTTCGTTTGGGTTGGTAGAGTTAGTTTCATACATTATTTGGGATGTAAACTATTTAACGTATATTTAGTTGGACTTTAATTTTTACAGCATTTGTTGAATGACATTTGAAATTATGTTTTTAAATGGAACTAAATATTTACACAAAATAATTAGGTTATTGGTTACCAACGTTTATTTTCTTAAAGGTTTTGATTCCGTTACTGCTTCACATTCCATTTTTTATATATTTACTTTTCGGATTTTAAAAATTTATTTGTATTTAATATAACTATACTATAATATACCAAAGCAAACTTTTACATTAAGTATCTAATATATTGTTAATTGTAATCTTGGAATCCAAGATGAATATTTTACGTTTCTTTCAAAAATAATTTGTGGCAAACTACAGTGAGAAGTAGCTCAAATTGTGATAAAGCGCCCAATCTGGTAGCACCGGATACATGACGTCCAGATGGAAATTGACATTCCAGTCGCCCAGCGTGGCAATCAATGTTAAATACGGAAGTAGGCGCGATAAAATAATTAATACTTTTACTGGGCTCCTCTTGGCTCCTCTTAATGCTTTTCTTATGGCAAAAAAGTATAGACCACTTTTGATGACGTCACTGCTAATTTTAATATTAGCTAGTTGGCCTAGTTGTAGTAGGTATTGACCCAACCGTTATCGACGAATGCAGTTCCGTGGTTGTCCCGCATTTTTGAATGTTCTCTTGACGGACGTTTAAGATATTTTTATCAATTGACATGGTCTTTCCCTCCGAAGCGAAATAGGAAGGAAAAAATGAAGTTTTTCAAAACCGAGAGATTGTCGTGGTAATTTTGACCAAAAGGTCTAATATCCTTATTAATTATTCATCAGCTAAATTGGCAAATTCACTGTTATTTATATTTTCTTGTATTATTGGCAATATCGTCTAATAAATGTATTTTACCTAAAGTGAGGTTACCGTCTTTAAAAAAAGGTATGTTATATCCTAGTGTTTCTATATTTGATGGTAAAAATTATTTATAATTTAACTAGTTACGGTTTTTCACTAGCCTAGTGAGTATCTCCGGTTTCATTCCGCCCGTTTGACACCTTTTGTCAAAGTGATGCTGATCGCATGGTGTGATGTGTAGCTTTATATGCCAAAGCCCTAATTGTGGCCAACCAAGTAGATGTGGCAGTTAAGGACTAGTTACCAACCACTGCCAGTGGATTCCACTCCCGTATGACCATAAGAAAACAAGTAAGACCTATAATTACCTATTTTGCTTACCATATCGTACCTAATCATTTTCTAACTTACTGTTAAATGATCTTTAATCGGTTATTACCATTTATTGTATCTATTACCATTTCTTATCGTTATTTGCTTAACTAATAGCGACTTTCTATACTACCGTATATGATATTATCTTAGTGAGCAAATGTCTAACTAACGTCACAGTAAATATCTGATTTTTTTTGTATTTCGTATACTTACTTAAATGCTACGTTTTTACTATAATTTGCTGTAAGTCTTATAGCAGTAACTCGTCATACCTAACTGCTTCTTCAGATTTTCGTCTTTAAGCAGGTTGCCGAAAATAGCGTTTGTGCCTCTCGATTAATTTTGTGACTGGGTGATTGATATGCCAATAGTATTTTAATATTGTATTGTGATGGTACTATTCTGTTATAGCCTGACTATTTGCGCTATTAATCAAGTAAAGTTAAGGAAAAAGAGTCTCACCCCAACATTCAAAAAAATCTGTGGCTATTTCAAATTATTCAGTACCATTAGAGCATAGCATATTATAAATTCCCAGAGTTTGAAAGTTGAGTATCGAAGAGGGGGGGGAGGATAATATTATTATTTCTTGTTGACTTTATCTCGAAAACTATACATTTTTACTAAAAAACCACCATAGTTAAAGTTGAAGGGCAGAACTTTCATCACAAAAATGTTCCTATGTATTTTTTATTGTAAATATTGCGAGTAAAAAAATGTTTTAAATTTTTTACAAGACTTTTTCCTTTGGCAAATAAGGGAAAGCGATATAAATGGGAAGAGTAAAAGTTACGTAAAGTACGCATGAAATTCCCCTATCACCTCTTTGTAACACTGCTACTGACCCTCCTCCCCTAGATGTGTTACATAATATTTGAATGTCCCCTAAACGAAAACTAAAATAAAGTATCCAAGGCCAAGAATAACATGACCGATTATGTTACGTGGAACCTCCACAGACATCTGTTTCGTTCCATATAAATAAAAGTGACTATGACTACGTTCGAGGTTAAAGAAGCGAACGACATATAAATATATGCAAGTAATTTTTCGACATATTGATTATTTTAGATTTTATACATGTGAATGAAGAATGAAGAAAATGACGTCCAGGTAGCACAAGGGTATTTTCTCTTTAATAGTGGAAACAAAATACGGTTCTTATATCTTTTAAAATAACACTTGCTAGATGTAGGATACCAGATTCTGCAAGGAGATCGAGATGCTGACTCGCTTGGAGAAATTGGGCTATAATAATCGGCGATGACATAGATTTGTTGGGACTGCTTATAGTTTTCGCTTCTGCAACCTGGAAGAAGCAATAAACAACATAAATCCTACAACATTTCAGCAATCCAATTTGACCTTGGAGAAATAAAGAATGTTCTAACTATAGTTTATGCTTTTACTGAAATTGACACGGATTCCTCCGTCTATCGAAAAGGCAAAGTTGCTCCTTTTAAGATAGTTAAAGCCAACAACACTTTAAGACGAAAGCTGCCGATCTTTAACAAACCTACTGCCTTTCCAGATGACGTCGCTGGAGCTGGTGAACTTTTTTTTTGAGACCATGCATGGTTTAACAAACCAACTTTCATTGGATAAGTTGCACTACAACTTTATGTGAAGTAAATATGTAAGCAACAAGCTCATGACCAGTTCAACCTATCTCCTCTTGCCCCACAACGGCTGCAGCAAGGCAACACTCACTACGTGTGTATCACCAGGTGGAAGAGTGGTGTGAGGTCACCAAAATTCCCTTAGAATGGGGATCGAATAACTATCAAGATTATCTCCACCCAGTAACCACCAAGGCCGCTGCTCCAGATGGCTTGCTGCTGTACTAGTGACTGTGCTACTAATTGGGAATGCAAAAGAAGTGGACTACAGTCTTCCAATATGTGCTATAACTGCACTGGACATGGCTGCATTTATGCTAACCTTGTAGACGAGATATTCTTGGAAGATGAAATGATCAGATAGTATCAGGATGATTTTCCCATAGGGCCAAACAAGTAATGAAGACGATGACTTAGCATAAAAATTATTTATACTTAGAGATGGACAAGATACGACACGAAAGGTTCCTATTTCTACACTTCTTTTCATTTCTGAAATAAAATTATAATTGGACAATATTTGTTTCTATTCTCTATTCCCAGAATATTTACAAAACTGCTGGTTTTAGCAAAAAAGGAATATTTTTTGTAGCTGGTTTCCAACTTTGTATATTATAGATTTTTAGCAAAAATTTATAGTTTTCGAGATATAGCCAACAAATTATAATAATATAGAACTTGGGCCCCCTCCCTATTTCTTCAATACCCTACGCTCAAAATCTTGGGACTTTCTAGTACGCTATCTCCTAATGGTACTGAATTATTTAACAGCCACCATTTTTTTTTTTAATGTTGGGTCAAAACCCAACTTTATTGAACTACCGTAAAGTGGGGTGGATAGGAATATGCAGGGGAATAGGAACAAAACTTTTCAGGTTTCTGTTCCTCTTAAAATCTCTTTATTACAATGATATATAGAAAATTTCTTTTTGGCTAAATCAAAGCTATGGCAACATTTGGCAACTAATAAATAGCCGAACGTACTGTGCTACATAACCTTAAAAGTTTTTATGGAAACGTGTTTAGTTATGAAGAGACTCAAGTCTCACGAGACCATACGTCGTGCAATTGAGGCTTATAACAAACCACCAGTTGACGTATCGGCAAGCATCAGCAAGATATGGAATTCCCACTACTTACAGTCCTGGCATGGTACAAGAAAGGTAACGTCAAAAAAAAAGGAGGACAAATCGTCCTAACGAAGGAGGAGGGGAATTAACTTTTTAAATAAAATCTAATTTAATTTGAGTTTTTCGTTTTATTCCAATTTTTTTTTTACAAAAATTACTGCTGGTTCGTTAAACTTTGTCTCCATTTTTGTTCCCTTTCACCTACAGCCAAATTAAAAGCGAACAAATGTACAAAACAGCGCTTGTTCCTATTCACCACAATGGCAGGTGAATGGGAACACAGAGGTTTTATTTTTTTTAAGGTACTAATACTTCTCAGAGAAAAGTTATACTTGGACATCATAAATTCCTCAACTAGTTCGGACTTTTTCATAAAAAACATTTTTTAAAACGTGAACAGGTTTTCTTGTACACGTTCTGAAAGTTCAAAAGTGTTCACCCCATTTTACGGTATATGTAATATGTTTTTAGCTCTTATTATATGTTTCATTGTTGCTTATTTAAGTTAGTATAAAGAAAAATACAATTTTAAATCGTTAAACAGATATTTTTAGAACGCAAGACATTTACTGATGTTTTACATGTTGTAGCACACTTTAGGAAATATAGCCTGTTTGATTTTGGTTTTGATTTCATAATCATTTGGGAGTTTTTGGAAATACATTAGCAATGTTTTCGTCAATACCCGAGCTTCATTTTTTGAAGCCAATCTAGTCTGCTTTGTTTAAGTTACTTCATGTTGGTTTGTGAAAGTTTAGTTAGTTCCAGTTATAACTGAGCTAAAAGAAACTCAAATACCATTTTCGCTACCAACATCCATTCAATATTATACAAAGGAGAGGTCCAATGTTAAAATAACGCAAATATTAAAGCAAGTTTAAACTAAGGCTGTAATGGCAATAATTACAGATTCATAATAAGCAAAACCTGTACAAAAATGAAACAAACTTTTTTTGATAAATTATAATCAACACTTACTTGCCTGCATATACAAAACTCGAAAAATAGGTAACCGTTTCACGTATTCCAGTGTTATTCACCACAAAAAATCGCTATTATGTGTAAAAATTAATTAAATGATAAAACAACAAACAATAAAATTGCATTTATGGTCAAATTTAAATAGATGACCGAGTTTACTGCAATGGCGAATTTAACTTTTTATTAATTTATTACGTACACTGAAAACTACAATAATTAATTGTTAAAAAGCACTGCACAAATCACATTTCAGTTGCACATTTGGAATTAAGCATTTCTTTGTAATTTTGTATGTACACACACTATTTAACGAACAACAAAGGGCATCATAAATATTAGAGCTAAATGCTTCTGTTCTTTATGGGTCGAGTTTGTGTTATAGTCTGTTTGTTGCTTTTGGTGGGTTTGTGTGAATTAAGTGAGTGTTTATTCAATTAACCACATATTAATATCGTTTACTAAATGCATATTATAGTTCTTGTAGCAAATATTTCATATATTCTAAATTTCGCTGGTTTTAGATATGTTTGCTTTCACACAAGTTGAATAGACCCCTGTGTAATTTCTGCTGGAATTTTTCATTTTAATATGCCGATAAAATCGATTGACAGGCTTTTTCTTTCATCTAATTGGCGCAAAACTTCACCTCGGCTTAGAAGAGACCGAGGGCGATTAATATCAAATAAGAAAAATTTTTAATTAAGTGCATTTGCAAGTACAGATGCGTAAGCTAGAACGAGTCTTCTTCAAAGCGTGCAAATAGGCCTTAGCTCTAATGCCGGAGAGTAGGGTGGGGTATTTATAAGGCTCCACGGGCTTGTAGACGGCATAAGCAAGAACTACCCCGAAGCTGAAATATGGCCCTCGTTTCAGGCTAAGCTTCGCACTCCCAAGAGAAAATTACTCAAATAAATTCGAAATTAAATTGAATAAGTTAATTTGAATTTAATCAATCCGAGCGAATGAGAAATAAAATATCAAACGTGAATTAATTTAATAATTAGAGAACTAATTTAATTATGAAAGACAAGTAAGTAGGCCAGTTTTAAAAATTAACAAGTGAGACGCAAAAGAAAACTAATGATTAACAACAAAGCCAATAATAAACTGTCAATGAAGCCGAAACATTTCAAACATGAAGCGCAAATGAATTAAATTAAAGTATCCACCTTCTTTTAATCGTCCTGTTTTCCTCGTGATCCAAGCAAACCAGAAATAATGAAAAAAACCCAGGCGAACTCAGAAAATAAAATCACAGGTAAATTTAGTAAATAGAAACACAGGTAAATTTAGTAAATAGAAACGCAGGCAAGTTCAGTAAATAGAAAGTTAATTTAATATTCAAGGCAAAAAAAGAAAAACGGAACAATCATATGACGATTTTTTTTTAAATATTCTAGACGGCTATGCTAAATATTACGACTAGAACTGTCTACGGTTAATAGTCAGAAATTTTACTCAGTTATTTGAGGCATAAAAGATAAATAAAAGAGAATAAAAAAAACTATTAATTGAATTATCTCGCTCAGCCGATATTATGTATCTGGGTAACCGCTGTGAGACACAAACTGAGCTAATTAAAAATATAAATCCTTACTTAGCGCGCCAACAATAAATAGTACCTTGGGGCAGTCGACTAAAATTAAACCAGTAGATTGGGCGCTGTCTTCGTTAATCAATTATTAACCAGACTCTATCGGACCATAAAGAGACTCCTCTTAGAGACTAGAAAACCAGACCAGAACTAGACAACTCAACGCTCTCAAGCTCTCTAATAAGGTACCCGAACAAATCGATATTCGGAAAATATTTCGCGTTAGGGTGAATTTTCATGCGTCCGATATCCGACGATACGATGATCCGACGGAGCTCCTATTGGTCTGAATGTTTTGGCGCCAATTATTATCCGAATATTTTTAAGATCATCCGATGTCGTATGGAGTTAAAATTATTTTAACTTTTGTCCGATATCGTGTGTTTCTTAACCTCACTTTTTATTTATTATGTTTATTTATATAATGTGTTATATGTATTGTATCCCATCTGCGTCTGCTACTAAATATTAACAAATCAATCTAGGTAAAAGATTTTGGGTTCCGAATACTTATAAAAATCGAGCACAACAAAATGCTTAACATAATTTACAAAAGGAAATGAGACTGTAACCCATCAGGACAGATGTTTGTACTATTTGAGGATTGGTAGGGAGAATTTCAAAATCTACTAATGTTATTAATATATTAATTAATATTAACCCGGACCAATCGTGTGCATGAATCGATTTTTGCGGGCGAGAGATTTGCCATTGTATAAGGATTATATAAACAATGGATTTGCACTTATATTAAGGTAATTTCAGTTTAGAACAAAGGACAAGATCATGGTACATTTGTCGGTTTAAACTTATATTTGGGTCCCTCTAACTGTGTTGAATAAAGGAAAGTTCTGGGAATTCTTCCTGTGCCTCATCCAAATTTATTACTTCGGGTTTGTTTATAAAAGAAAACGTAGAATGTCAAATTGCCTGTTAAATTCGGATACGAAAATCATGTCAATCCAACCAATAGGAAGACGAATATTGTAACCAATAGAAACAATGTCGGATCATAGTATCGTCGGATACCGGAAGCATGAGAATCTACCTTTACTCGCCGAAAATTTCGTGAAATTATGCTGGATTCATTTAATAAACTATGAGCCTGTTTCGGCCAGTTAAAAATGTTAAAAGTGTCGACTGACAAAACTAAAGCAAGCTGAATCTTAGATTTTGGATTTCCAAGAATAAAATAAGTTAATTTTTATAGTTCGACTTTAATAAGTAAATTTTAGAATAAAGAAAATTATCTTAATTAACAAAAGAGAAAAAACAAAAGAATTTAATTAATGCTTAACACTTGAGCAAAGACAATTATGGTTTAGCGTAAATCTTGGGTTCATTTAACCAGAGTGGAGAACAATGCGGTTAGGCGTTAATAGCAAAAAAATTATATAAATATATACATACAAAATCGATTGACAGGCTGTTCCCTCTTCTTTTATTTTTTTTCCTTTCTGGTGCCGACGCTCATTATCGCCTGTCCTTTTAGTTTTTTTTTCTCTAACAATATCTCCATTTGAAGTGTTGTTAATGACAGATAAAAAGTAAAGCAAGTATGACCTCCTGAAGGTTCCGTCTTTCACAAGCACTGAAACGATTTTTTTATAACAATGATCCGAGGCACATATAGAAATGATCGTAAGGGAATATCCGGTTCTTCTCGGCCTGGATGCCGGTGTGATTTCTTCTGGCTAGGATGCCCGATTTTTCCTCGGGGAGGAAGATCGGTCCCTGAACGATTGCGACGTGTACACCCTATGTCGACCAAAGAGCCGCTACACAACGCATGTTAACTCGACCGAAGACTAGGTGGAGCTTTAGGTTATGTTATTTTAATTGATTTTAATCGTCGTGTCAAATAATCCGGCAAACGGGCTTTATGAGCCGCGGAAAATATGAGGAAAAATTATTTCTAGGTATTTGTATTACTAATACTTGTATTTATGACTGATTCCGTAAGGCTGATCCAATAATCTTTATTTGTCGCAAATAAAATTCGCAAAGTTGCCGAAATCTATGGCGAATTTTTTCCAACTGGACTAGTTGCTTAATAAGCTTCCCAATAACATTCGACATTTTCAATTTGAGAAGAATCCGGTTTGTGTAAATTGCTTGATGCATACTAATCGATGGACGCTATAGTAAACAATTACCATTTTAGTTTCTTAAGAAACATGAGTATAATAAGTAGTAATCATACATCGAGATCAAATTTTGAAATGTACATCATTAGTGTTTAAATTAACATGAAATGTAGTTGAATAATAATTTCGCTAGTCCCTCTTTGTAAAGGTCTGAAGCATTGAACTTGCATTTCCAGTGTAACTAAATTTACCCAGTGGATATTAAATTTTACATTAAATTCGTACCAGGTATAGCTGAGAACGCTTTCATCATTTTCATTTTCCAATGAACTTGAGATGTAATATTAATGTCTGGCATATAAACTGTAGATGTAAATAAAAATCATTTAAAGCTTAGTACAGACTTTTGATAAATCAAAAAACCGTAAGTGCTGACTTTTTCAAATTAGATGCATTATATTGGTCCGAGTTTATCAATGATGACCGAAACCGACTAATAATGGTACAAGAAGATATATAAGTTACAATTATTAATATTTCTTATTTTTATTTAATTGAGTTACGTTGACATTACATATTGAAAACGACTAGGCAAGGAAAATCATTTACGATATCAATAAAGCGAGTCAAATGTAGCGTAAATGAACAAATCGGTACAATATGTTCTGCAAAAAACCATTTAGTCGGAAAATTTGATTAATTAATCTTTATTTGTCGGAAAGTTACGCTCACTTAAGTGGATCTTAATAGTAAGGCATGGAATAATAGCACAGTGTCACGCCATTGTTGAATTCCTTTTAAGATCTAAATCCACCGGCAAATAAAATTAATGGAGTCCTGTCAAACTGGGTTTTCAATACGTTTATTCGGTACTATGATCTAATGGGAGGAAATCTTTTTGTTTAGGTGAGCGCGAGCCCTTCAGCGGAATCTCCATTAAAATAGCGTATGCAGATCGAGACAATGACTTATTAATGACTATATTAATATTATTATAGTCATTCACTATGAAGAACACATGTCACTTATGAAGTTACAAATTTTAGCGCTTTGTTTCCGTTCGGGACACTAAGCACATAGTGGAACTTAGATATTATTCATAGATAAAAGTATAGGTACAAATACTTTAGGTTTGTTGTTTAGCATTGTTTGAACTATATATACTCGGCAGGGTGTCAGCGAGACAATAAAATGATGATATTTTACGTTATGTTGCCCATCCCATCCTTTTAATTTAAAAATACCGTTATCAAAAATGCATCAACTAATTTGCTGAAAAGCTTTTCCTGCTTAACCATTTGCTTCTATCTTAAACCAGACACCATGACAAAATATATCATGATAAATTTTAAAGCCAAATTTACGTCTCCTCTTTCGGAGTTTAAGTTGAAGTAAAAATATAAATTAGCTTGTCCCCGGTGAGAATAACGCATAGAAAGATAATGCATATTCATACTCCTTTCATTGTCGCAAATTCCATATTCTGACTACCCATAAATTTAAATAAAGTAGCCTAATAAGTTGAGCCTCAAATGAAGCGCATTTTTTGTAACTTGATATGAAGACTTTTTTTATAAGATTCTGTTGATCGTGGATTTGTTATCGTTTATGAGGCTATTAGACCTCTTCCTATAAATATGTAAATCTTATAGTCTGTCACGGTAACCTTCATACATGCAGGTAAGTTTATTGGATGCTCGTTAGATTTGAGGTTCAAGTGTTGTCGTGTTTCTTTCAATAAACAAAATGGTATAAATATAAAAAAATATAAAAGAGCTTAATTGAAACAAATAATAACCTGCTTACATATATAGAACTAGATCATATCGGTAGTAACAATATAACATAACAAATGATTGCGAAAAATCCAAAATCAATTTCAACAAATTAATTATAAAGCAATATGCATAAGGTATCTAGCGTTACATCATATTAGTAATTAAAAGTTATCAGTATAATACCTATTGCTACTAAACCTTGTGCGCGTCTACCATGGTATACGTGTCCGCAGTTGTACATAAATAAATCTTAACTAAGCCGAGAATTATATTATGAAAAAACTATGAGCATTAATCGATCTATACTAGCAAATAGTATTCCTACTAGAGGTGTTCTTATTTAAATTGGCATATTTTTATCAATACAACCCAGAAAAGAAGTAAAACACGCAATCTAAGACACCGCTGAAAATACCAAAAACACGCAAATAGCATTATGTGGAAGATCTCAACCATTCTGTGAACTTAGTACCACACCCAATCCAACTTAACCTACACTTATCTCAACTGGTGTCCGCCGATATCACCTCCGGTTTTCTGAGCGTGGGCTGCTAGTCGCCTTGCGACCCATAAGCTCTCAGCGGCATTTAAAGTCGGTATCAAAAAACAATCAACCGGACTGACTGGTAGCTACTTGGTTAGCTACTTAACTACCTCCAAATAAAAACCATAACTATACGTTGTGGTGATGACGAATGGGAGCAAGGCTCTCTCCTACAGGCACCCCTTAAGGAAGAAAACGGCGTATTTTGTTCTGGAATCTTTTCGCACGTGGCCAGTTACCAAAAATAAATTTGACTTCAGACAAAACCCAACAAATCCACAGTCATTTAATTTACTCCACGAAACTGGTAACTATGCCAACTTCTCTAGCTTGAAATAAGATTATCCCCGTAAGGGCGAATTCGAAACTTTCTATTAGGCTTACGCACTACTTTCTCTTAGGAGGGTTTGCCAAGAAAGATAACGAGGTCAAGTAAAGATCCTCCACCTCGAACGCCAATATTCAATGTTCTAGGATCAGAAAAAAATCGACCAATAGGTCAGCTTTTATTGTCCTGCGACATCACGTAAAGTACAACAGGATGGTTGCTACCAAATTTAATAGCATGTTCGATATGCAATAAAACATCTAAGGCTGTATGATCTTATGTATTGCTGACAGGATAAAGAAAACCGACGATAAAACCATTATCCGCAATGACTAATCAAACAGACACCACCTCATTTATGGCTCATTTTAAACTTCTTACATTAAAAACGCTAAACGCATTAATACGCGGCACGATAATACACGCCTAACGCCTAACGTACCCTTAATACACGCCTAAACGTATCCTTAACCGCTCTGTTGGAACCAGCAGCGAAACAACCGGGCGGTATTGTCAAATTTAGGGAACACCACGCAACTATTAAATCATCCTGCCTGCTTACATGAAGCAAAAGCTCTGATAGTCGTTTAACATCAAGCTGATGGTAGCATATCAATAAATTATTGTTTCTTCTTGGCTTGGTCCGCAAACACATCAAAATCGCACGAGGCTTGCCAGAGAAACATGTACACTTGGCAACATTTCAAAGGTACCCTTCAGTTAGGCAACCCACAATTGTCAGTCAGCTGTCTCATCTTATGTGAAGGTTATCATATCAGAAATAAGCATTGAATAAATTTTGAACTTTTCCTATTATATATTGAAAAGAATCAAAGAAAATAACCGACACCAATATTTTTGACATCCATAAGATTGTTTTAATGTATATTATAATCGAGAAGGTGATTACTCGGGAAGGTAAGAGAAATATTGAATATTTCGAAAGGTACTGCGAGGTTTCCCTCGAACGATGGCCAGAATAAAGTACGATTTATTGATTGATTATATGCTAAGACACTGAAAATTTTCATAAAGCTCGATCGATCCTATCAAACAACCCGAGGAAATCAAGTTACGTATATGACTACCGAACTCTCAATTTTCCCTGGAACAGCTCGATAAAAGACTAGGGTCATACGACAACCATGCAGGTATCTAAAGGAGTAAGTAGTATTATTTTTAGCTTGGAGAACTAGCATAATAGATGTAGAATTAAAGGCAAAATAACTTCTAACATTCCGATTTGGCCAGTGTCAAATATTTCTAAATTTCATTTTATACGCCGCATTTAGTAAGAACTATTGAAAAGAGGTCAATACTCATCGGTTAATTAATTCTAAATTTATTGGTTCGATTTGCTGTCAATAAGCTTCAAATTGCCGTATTCTTTAATGTAAATTAACTCTATTCTAAATATAGGTTAACGATATATTTGTAATAGCTTTTATAACACTTTGTCACTATGTTTATTTTAGTTGATAAGCGAAGCACAGATTGCTTAGGTTTGATCCAATCACTAAAATAGGATATTATTGTTGTTAGGAGAGCTTTGCTTAATTTATATTACATTAACGTAGAACGGCCAGCAAGCCGCTTTATATTTTTAAGAATTCTGTTAATAAAACCTGCTGTTACGTCTCATTAGATCCGTCAAGTTCAAATTTTATTTTCGGTTTGAATATTTCATAACTTTTTGGGGCCCCCGGTTGCTGAATTCCAATCACCGGCTGATCATTTCTGAGATCGTTTTGGGACCGCTGTCTGGCTGGTTTCAGATATTTATATTTATCTTTCCACCCGGCATGCTGCACTTTTTGTAATATTCGGTTGTTGGTTCCGAGTAATAGAAATGTGCTATTTCCCATAATTGCAGCTGTCGATTTAAATTTTTAAAAGTTTATCGTTTTGTTGGGGAATATTCTCTAGTATTTCTTGAACAATTTAATTTCAGCTCATTAATTGTGGCTTCCGCCGTCGTTTTACTACCATAATAAACGATAATTAAGTCGTTTATTATCTTAAAATTATTCCTTGTATCGAATCCCTTGGCATTTTTCAGCTCATTACTACTTCTTGATTCGACGTTTTTTGTTTCTAATCTCGTGGAAGGGGAAAGGCAAATTGACTGAAACGAAAAGAGAGTCCTTCTAGAAATACCTTTCGGTGAGAAGAGAAGGTTTCTGCTTGAGTGCAGTCATACAGACTCAACATTTAGTATTGTGATTTAATTCTGCCCTTTCTTTGGGGATATATTGTCTTGGTTTCGATCTGTTTGTGTTTTGACACGACCGATTTATCGGGATATAACTAATGCACTAGGTAAGCGTTTTCTCTGGAATTATTTTCTTTCTATTGCTTGTGAAGCATCTGTTTGTGTTTTGACACGACCGATTTATCGGGATATAACTACTGCACTAGGTAAGCGTTTTCTCTGGAATTATTTTCTTTCTATTGCTTGTGAAGCATGAGGACGCCATGATTTTAATGGCCTTTTCCTTTATTTCCAGAAGCTTCCGCGCTCTTTCTACTAAACCGAGACCGTCGATTTTTTAGCAACCCTCACACACACTAGCGAGGTAATTATTCCTACAGTTTTTTTGTCTAAATTAACTTAGTTGCTTTATCTATGTTAACCTTTTTGTGCATGGTCCACCATTTGCTTTGCGTCCCATGTGTTATCTTATCTATTCCATTTTAGCAAATCTGAATATATGAATTTTTATTTTAATGTGACTTAAGCTCTGATCATATGGGGAAGTTTATATTTTCTATTGGGGGTGATTCATATCTATCCTTTTATATATTCAAGTTGTCTGTACCTTAGTATTTCTTTTATTTGCTGATGGTCTTTTGATAATTTTTGGGGAAAATTTGTTTTTTAAAGAAAATATATTTATGCAAGGGGGGGCTATAGTTTTTTTTATTAAAGTAAGGGGGATTTGTCTAATGCGTATTGGGCTATTTATGGGTTCTAATACCGGGCTACCAGTTCCATTACCAGGCTAGAACTTTTACTACCGGGCTACCAGTTCTATTACCGGACTACAAGTCCTGTCTCCGGGCCAATTCAATCACCTGGCTACAGATCCTAGCTCCAGGCTACACTAGAGCCAATCTTAACACCGTGTCCTCGGCTAGTTTTTCCCTCGGGGCCATCGAGTAGCCGATACCTACAGGTGTCCGGCGGCGCCTCCACCCGAGTTCGACTACTGGATCTGGGTATCGTACCGAAGCTTTAGTTTATCAATTTATTTGTTTATCTGACCGATTAATATAATCGCTCTTAATTTCCTTTTTTAATATAAATCAAGAATTGACCGCCAAGCTCTAAGATCATCATCATCATCATTATCATCAATCAGCCTATTGTCATCCACTGCTGGACGAAGGCCTCCCCCAGTGTCTTCCATCTGTTCCTGTTTTGTGCCTCTCCGATCCAATTCCCTGCAGCTCTTCTGAGATCGTCTGTCCATCGGGTTGGCGGCCGTCCTCTACTGCGCTTGTCAGCGCGCGGTCTCCATTCAAGTATTTTCCTAGTCCATCGGCCGTCCCGCATTCTAGCTATGTGCCCTGCCCATTTCCATTTCTGCTTTGCCACATGCTCGATCACGTCGGTCACTCCTGTTCTTCGCCTTATCTCGTCGTTCGTCACGTGATCCCTCAGTGATATCCCAAGCATTGCTCTTTCCATTTTTCTTTGATGTATCTTTAATTTTCTCGTAGATGTAGCTGTTAGAGTTAGAGTTTCTGCACCGTACGTTAGTACCGGCAGAACACACTGGTCATACACTTTCCTTTTCAGGCAGATTGGTATATCACTGTTAAACGTCTCTCTTAGTCTTCCGTAAGCTGCCCATGCCATGTTCATTCTTCTCTTCAGTTCCGCTGTTTAGTTATCTTTTGACATCCTAATTTCATGTCCGAGGTAGACATATTTGTCCACTAGTTCGATATCTCCTCTCTCACTTTTTATGTTTTCGCTTGGCACTAAATTTGTCATATACTTCGTCTTTGATAAATTAATCTGTAATCCGACAACCGAACAGGCTTCTTGGAGTTCTTCTACCATTATTCTTATGTCCTTTAGATTGTCGGAGATCAGGACAATGTCATCAGCATATCTCAGGTTTGTTAAGTTTGTACCATCAATTCTTACACCCTTATCATCCCAGTTGAGTCGTTTCATTGCCTATTCTAAGACAGTAATAAATAATTTGGGTGATAAGGTATCCCCTTGTCTGACTCCTCTTTCAACTGGTATACTGTTGCTTGTTGTGTCCAGCTGTACCTTCATCGTTGCGTTTTTGTAGATGTTATATATAAACCTTGTATATCTGTAGTCCACTCGGCACTTGTCTAGTGATTCTAATAATGCTTGCAAGCTTATCGAGTCAAAAGCTTTGTGGAAGTCTACGAATATTAGGACTAGTGGTCTGTTATATTCAACTGATTTCTCTATTAGGATCTTGAGGCACTGTAGATGGTCATTCGTCCCAAATCCCTTGCGGAAGCCGGCTTGTTCAAAAGGTTGATAGAAATCGAGTTTGTTTTCCAATCTCACAGTTATTATCCTTGTAAATAGTTTGAGAAGGTGGCTCAACAGGCTAATAGGTCTATAATTTTCTAAATCCGCTATGTCTCCTTTTTTATGTAGCAGAATGGTGATAGCGTTGTTCCATTTGCTGGGAATTTCTCCGTCGTACAGGCATATATTGAAAAGCTCCATAATTCTATTGAGCAGGCTATCTCCTCCCACTTTAATCGCATCGATCACTATATTGTCCTCTCCAGGAGCTTTATTGTTCTTTGCTCTCTGGAGTGCTGCTTTGATTTCTTCTTTATTAATCTCGGGTAGGAGTTCTGATCCCTGGTTGACAATCCCTTTCTTTGCAGTTGTACGTTCTGGCGTCTGTTTGTCTTAATATCGCCTACCTTGTTTTTGATTTTAATTATTTGTCTTTTCCCAATTCCCATTTTTCTGCGCATCACTTTCATGCTTTTATTACTTTCTATTGTTCGTGTGACTTCTTTTTTACGGTAGGCTCTGGTGTCGTGTATTATGCTTTTCGATATTTGTTTGTTTATTTCTCTCATTTCTGCGTTGGGGCTCTCCTTCCTCATTTCTCTTCTTTTTTGTATGAGGTCCTTAGTAGTTGAGCTGATTTTTTCTTCTTTCTGATTTTTCGGACAGTGTAACTTTGGCTTTTTTCTAGGGCCTGTTTAATTTCATCATTTATCGATTCCATTGTGTCGGTTGGTTTAGGGTTTTTGAGATGGTCAGTGATACATCTTTGGAATTCCTCTATATCTGTTGGGCACATCCATGATTGTCTTGTAGGTTTTTTGATCACTCTGTATCTTTCGTTTACCTTATCTATTTTGACCGTGGCCCGCACTATCCTATGATCGCTCCCCGTATTGAACCTGTTTAGTGCCGTAACATTCTTTACTATTCTTTTTTTATCGGCTATTATAAAGTCTATTTCATTTCGAGCGGATCCATCCGGAGCTTCCCATGTCCATCTTCTATTTGGTTTTTTATAGAAATGGCTATTCATTTGGAAAAGTCTATTCTGCATCAGAAAACCCAGCAGTAGCTCGCCTCTCTCATTTCTTCCTTCACTCCCAAAGCTTCCTAAACATGTTTCTGATTCGTCCTACTTTAGCCCAATTTTGGCGTTGAAATCCCCGCACAAAATAGTGAAGTGTGAGTTTTCGTCTGTGAGAGCTAGGGATATATCGTCGTAGAAGACTTCTACTTCTTCGTCGGGGTGACCTGATGTTGGAGCGTATACTTGTATGATCTTAATTGTGCGTTTGATTCCTATTTTCAAAATCATATAAATAACTCTGTTGGATATTTTTTTGATTGATATAATGTTTGCATGGTGGCGTTTATGGACCAGGAATCCTACTCCTCCAATTGAGCTGTTTTCTTCTCCAGTGTAGTAAAAGTTGTGCCCGGATCTTAATGTAATTAGTTGTTCCTCGCGTCTTCTTACCTCACTGAGCCCAATGACGTCCCATTTGATGTTCTCTGCTTCGATCTCCAGTTCGTACAATTTATCATCTGAAAGTAGTGTTCTTGCATTGTAGGTTGCAATCTCGATGGTCGCATGATTATTTGTTTTAGATCTTTCTCTTTTCTTCTTCGTTGTTATCGGGCTTTTGCCTCCCCCAGAATCCGTGAGGCTGACCGATTGATCGGTGTGGGACTGTGGATTGCATATCCTACCCACCTGGGGTCGTATTCCTGTAGTTTTAAAGTCCGACATTTGTGTAGAGGTAGGGGGGTTATCGGCATTACAACACCACGTTTGCCAGACGTGTTGGTGAGGTTTATTTCAGCCGCCCATTCTGGGTCAGACGCTGAAGGCGCTAGTTTTGGTCCGCCCCGAGTATTTGATTTCCTCGGTACCACCCATATCTGGGAGGCATTCCCCTATCCGCCACCTGGAGAGGCGTCTGATGGGAGACTAGCAACTCCACACGCTAAGATAGCTCTCATTAATTTTATTTTTCATTTTTTCACTTGTCTATCTGACCGATTAATATAGTCGCTCTGAATTTTCTCTCTTTTTGATATAAATCAAGCATTGACAGTCAGGCTTTAAGACAGTTTCAATAATTTTATTCTTTTCATTCATTTATCGGGTCCATTGGTTTAATTATTGTGGCCATTTAACATTACCTATTATTCTTGCTACATGTATAAATGGTGCAGCAACCAGCGCACGCATACATATATGTAATTAGCTTAGGTAAACTCAATGTGATCACTTCAGATTGTAGTATTTAGTGCATTTAGTTGTAAGGCATACAGTATCGAGTGTTAACAACAGAATTGGTCTCCGTACAATATCCATATTGTACTCTATTTATCAATTACTTTAATAGTCATTAGACATTCCTTTGTCTTTAAAATTTGCACATTTTACTGTAGGATTGTTGCTGTGTTTAAAAAAAAAGAACTTAGTAGCAAATATATTGTTCCTTAAATTTTAGATTGTGTTTTCTTCATTAGGTTAGGGATTGAGTTTCTTTGTTTGATAAGCTTGCCTAGCAACCCCGTACGACACCAGCGGAGCTTTTTTAGTTTAGTTGGGAAAAACTGGTGGCGCTCTACGACCCCACTACCGGGGCCGGGCATTTGCAAACATGACTCTCTGGTGCTAGGTTTGTTTTTAAATAAAATCTTTACTTTTAACTTCAGTAAGAAAAACGTGTTACAAACTGACTTTATTTGACCTCTGCTACATGTTTTCATACTAAATTGGCATGTAACAATGAAACTGCGTTTATAATTTCCATTAAGATATGTACTTCGAGAAGTTACGTTCAACGCCGTACGTTAAAATATCAGGTTCTATATTCAGATTTTCAGAAAAATTTTCAATTCAAACATTGGCTACTTTGACCAGGGTTTTGAAGTAAAGGATTTTATGAATCGTTTTTTTTCTACTATTTCTATTGCAAATAAGCCTATAAAAAACTTGTTTTTTTTTTGAAAAATGTGTTTCGCAAAGCAAAGGGCCAGAGAATCATCGTTGGAAAGTTCAAGAATTAGTCCTGAATTTCACTTTTAAGTGCGGAAAAATGACCTGCATAAAAATGCAGCTGCTAGCCACGTTCCCCTAGTTGAAACTGGTTGTGGATGTAAAATATATATAATATTCCTCATTAGGTACCTAGCCTTTCCCTGTACAGCTGATTTTTTTACTATTTCTATTGCAACTAAGACTATAAAAGACACTTGTTGTTTTAGAAATTTGTTTCGCAAAGAAAAGGGCCCAATAATCATCGTTGGAAATTTCAAGAATTACACTTTTCACGTTCCCCGTCTAGTTCAAACTGGCTTTGAAGGAATGTTATATATAATATTCCTCATTAGGTAGCCAGCCTTTCTCTCTACAGGGTGTCCCAATTTCGAGCCTCATAATTGGGATCTCAGGAACTAGAAGAGATCCGAGGTCGGTTAAATGGAGGCAAAGTTGCGCGATTTGAAGCTGATCAAAATGCCACCTTACAAGTTAAAAAAATTCCGAACACTTCCGAAGATTTTTGAAAAAAACCGAATATTCGCGATTTTATTTTCATTTTTTATGACTTTATACATTTCACAATACCAGCCTTTTAGTTGAATAATTACTCAGAATTATCCTAACAGAAAATTTTGTTCCAGGTACCAACCACCATATACCGTAGCATATGGACCTAAACTAGCAAGAACTGATTACGTGTAAGTATTTAAGTGACGTCAACTGCCCCTCTCATATAAAAAGCTCTAATCAATGACTCGTTTAATGTATTATGAGTTATAACATGACAATACCATTAAATCATGTAAAAGCTATGCTAATGATTAGTCATTTAATATGTTCCTGACACATAAAGTATACAGTGAAACAAATTGGACGCTTACGTATTTTGTAATATTGTTTAGGATAAAATTAAATGGGAATGATAAATGGAAATTGTATCCGTATGAAGTATTTAGTTATTTATGTTATGCAATCAAGGCTTTTTTTAATATTAATGTGTGGTTAGCTGCATAAAATTGATATTTAAAATATAGATTTCATCCAGTGATGTACTGTGCCGTTTATGCCAAAGAGGTACAAATGTGATAGAATGCCAATTATCAAGTTATACAGGGTGCCCAAAAAACACTTCCCTTATAGCGACGGTGGTTCCTAGGACCTAAAATAAAAATTTATATTTCTCTCATGTATGAAAAACGTCCCCTTATGATTTACAGTGGTATTATTATCGGTGGTGGCACATAACAGCGCAAATTCGTTTGTAGGTGTCACGTTATAATTTAAAAACACTCAAATTACCTAATAAGACATAATATGCACCTTTACTCTCATTAAATAGGAGGAAGAGCCCTCAACCTTCCGTATCCAACTCTTATTCTAAATTATGAAAATGAATTCATGCGGTTTTTAGACAACAGGATATAATGCAAAATTATCAATTTCTTCTTCTTCTTCTTCTTCTTTTTCTTCTTCTGTTGCCGAACGTTGGCTATTAACAAGGCTATTCTAATTTTATGCACGACATACCTAAACAGATCCACAGAAGACAATCCAAACCACAGGCGCAGGTTGTGCATCCATGAATGTCGTCTTCTTCCTGGTCCCCTCTTACCATTTATCTTGCCCTGCACAATCAGCTGCATCAGGCGGTATTTATCGTGTCTTATGATGTGGCCAAAGTACTCGAGCTTCCGCTTCTTCACTGTAAGGATGACTTCCTTCTCTCTCCCCAGTCTCTGTAGAACTTCCGCGTTGGTAGTGTAGGGTATTTTCAGAACGCGCCGATATACCCACATCTCTAAGGATTCCAGTTTATTTAGGGTGTCCTCTGTTGTGGTCCAAGCGTCCACCCCGTAGAACAAAACAGAAAAGACATAACACCTTGCTAGCCTTAGTTTTAGTTGTAGAGGAATATCTTTGCTACTGAATAGTTTCTTCATGTTATTAAACGTAGCTCGAGTCTTTTCTATTCGTGATCGTATTTCCGATGCCTGGTCCCATTTCGCGTTAACCGTGGTGCCGAGATATGTGTATGTTTCCACCTGATATATGTCCTGACCATTTATGGTCAGATTCATTGGAGGATGTTGATTTCTGCTAATGATCATCCATTTTATCTTTGATGTCTTTAGAGAGAGTTCATATTCTTCACTTACCGAGTATATGTTTTGCATCATTCTATGTAGTTCTTCATTGTCATTTGCTATTATTACTGTGTCGTCCGCATGCCTGATGTTGATAACAGTTTCTCCATTTATTTTGACGCCGTCTGATGTTTCATCTAGAGCTTTTCTGAAGATTTCTTCAGAGTATATGTTGAACAAGAGCGCTGATAGAATGCAACCCTTTCTCACTCCTCTTCTGACAGCAATTCCGCTGCTGACGAATTGCCAACTTTAATTTTTGCTGTTTGGCTCCAATACATATTAGCGATTATACGGATATCTTTGCTATGAATACCGGTGTTTCTGAGAACCTCGATAAGTTTTTCGTTTTGATCTTATCAAATGTCTTGGAAAAATCGATAAAGCACAGGTGTACATCTTTGTTCATATCTCTGCATCTTTGGATGAGAACCTGCAAGCTGAAGATCGCTTCCCTTGTGCCCAGTGCATTACGGAACCCAAATTGTGTCTCGGAAATCTTCATTTCACATGTCTTATATATTCCGTTTTGTATGACTTTTTTAAATACCTTCGTTATATGATTTATCAGACTTATCAGGGGGTGTTGTTCGCAATATTTCGGGCCTGAATTTTTAGGTATGGCAATAAAGGTCGACTGTAGCCATTCCTCAGGGATCTCTCCTCTATTATATATGTTGTTGAAAAGCGTAGTAAGAATATCAAGAAATTGGTTATGTGTTTCGCATATTAATTTTAGTATATTATCCGGACCTGGTTTTTTGTCGTTCTTTAAAGATCATATAGCTTTCTCTACCACAGATAGCAGAATTGAAGGTCCAGAGATGTCATCATTATATGAGTAATCGTTTGTACGTTCGTCATCAAAAAGTTGTTCTATGTAAGGCTTTCACATGTTTATAAGTTCAGAGTTTTCCGTTATTGGGTTCCCATCCTCGTCCAATAGACTTGAATGTGGGTTGTTTCTTTTTGGTATTCAATTCTCTAACTTTTTTATGCATGTTATGGTAGTCGTATCCCTTTTGACACAGCTCGATATAGTTGCATTTTCCCGTCAGACAGCATTCCTACCCCTTTCTTATTTTCCCTCTTATGTTCTTGTGAATTTCTCGGTATTTTGTTTGATATTTGTTCTTGTAACTCCTTCTTTCTTCCATCATGTCAAGGATTTCATCTGTTATCCATTCATTTCTCTTTTTGCGGCCTTGCTTTAAAGATGTTGTGTTTGTCTCTTCAATTGCGTCCTTGATTTTGATCCATTTGCAAAGTTCATCCATTGTAGACCTGTTTATATCTGTTATATTTGTATTTAAGGATTCCTTTACTTGCTGCCTTATGTCAGGGTTGTGTAGCTTTCTAATGTCTGTTTTGGTATTGTTAGGTCTCTTCATTCTAAGACGCCCCAGTTTAACTTCCATTTTGCATACGAGTGGATTATGATCGGAATGAACGTCTGCACCTGGAGAGGTCTTCGCTGATTTTATTTCGTTTCTATATCGTTTTGGAATCATGATGAAGTCAATCTGATTTCTCACGACTCTCTCCACCGAATCTGCTGGGGATTTCCATGTATAGAGCCTACGCGACGGGAGTTTAAAAAACGTGTTGCTTAGCACCAGCTCCTGTTCCTGATAAAAGCGTAGCAGACGGTCTCTTCTCTCATTTCTAATTCCCAGTCCGAAATCGCCAGCGACATTTGCTATTCGTCCTCTTCCAACTTTTGCATTTAAGTCGCCAATTATCGTAAGTAATTGCACAAGTGCATCAAAATTACCGATAATTTTGCATGACAGCGTGTTGTCTAAAAACTGCATGAGTTCATTTTCA
>MU183652.1:112290-131231 GCA_016904865.1 Pissodes strobi | reverse complement strand
GTGAAATTGGAACCTGTGCATTGTGTCCAATCTATTAGTTTGGCAGAGGCTATTGTTTTAACTCAGTTTTTGAAACCTACATTTTCGAGGTTATTATTCGAAAATGAAACCTTGCAACAAATGTTTAAAACCAATTAGCGACGACCAGGTTGAAAAGCCTCCTAGATGTGATGGATGAAAAGTGTTCTGGCTTTTGTCCTAGCGAACAGCGAGCTATAGTGGTGCAAAAACGTATTACACTGTTCTTTTGTGAAGACTGTGTGCTTTCCTTTAAAAAATACCTCTATTAACAAATAAGTTCATCCAACTTGAGGATCAGATTAAATCCTTGAAAGAGGAGATCGACACGGTTAGAAAACAAACATCGCAGACGCAGGCTAATGTTGGTGGTAACACAGGCTCAAACACTGCTAACATGGAGTCGTTTTTACATGAAGTGGAGGAGCGTGCTGAGATAGCAAATAATCTAATGGTGTACGGTGTTCCTGAATCAACAAATAAAATTCTGAGAGAGAAAATAGGCGACGATAATGTTGCACTTAGACCAGTTTAAAACAGCATCGGTCTGGCTCAAGAGGAAGTTATTAGGATATTACGGGTGGGGCAGGTGTCGGAGGGCAAGATTAGGCCAGTCAAGGTCATCACCAAGCGCTCAAGCCTGGTCAAAAATGCAGTAAAGCAGAGAAATAGAGTTGAAAATGGCATAATAATAGGCTATGATAAAACCAGAGTCAACAGGAGCAATTTAAAACTGCTCTGGCTGAACTTCGCTCTTGAGAGCAAAGAGGTGAGTCTGACCTAATTATCAAATTTATTTATGGGCTTCCATCTATTACTAAGAAGCCTTTACCAAAAAACCAAACACATTAAACTCTATTTCCATCTATTACCTGGGCGGAATACGCACTAGGCTGAACAAACTACGTAGCGCAATATTACAGTGTGATTATATTCTGGTCGAGACTTGGCTAAATCAGGACTACTCGGGCAATGAGTTGGCAAACTCTGGTTACCACATTTTCAGGCTTAACCGCAATTTAAGACTAGTACTAAACAACGTGGGGTATGAAGTACTAATACTTCTACTAGTAGTAGTCACTTTAAAGCTAAGCAGATCAAATATGAAGTACTGCATGTTGAACACATTTTTGTACAAGTGAACCATGGGTCTTTAACATATTTATTGGGCGGTGTCAATATTCCTCCAAATTCGACCGAAGACATCTACCTTGTCCAATGCTCAGCCGTTGAAACCATTACAAATGGTGATCCAGCAATACCTGTGTTTCTCTTTGGAGACTACAATCTACCTATGGCTACATGAGACTATTCAGTGGACGAGGGACTCTTGGTTCGATGTGCACAAAACTACCCAGCCAAAGTACTATGTAAATCATTTTCTTATCTTAATTTAAGGCAATCAAATATAATACCTAATGATCACGGAATATTTTTGGATCTAATTTTTAATAGTAAGGTAGAATACCATAAAATGTCAGTACAACAAGCATCAGACACTTTACTCCCAAGCAATTACCATCACGTGGCAATTACTTGTGATATTGTTTATAATGATAGGATTAAGCATTTGGATTATAGAACTGTTTATTTTGATTTCCGCAACGCAGATTTTTTGGGCTTAAATGATTTTTTCTTTTGTTGGCTGGAATGATATTTTTGACTTTTCAAACATTAATGTCTCAGTAAACAATTTCTATCAAGTTATTTCAAATGCTATATCACTCTATGTACCTAAAAAATCATACGAGCCTTCGAGGTTCCCCCGTTGGTTTTCTCCAGAATTGAAAGGGCTTGTTTTGTCTAAGAAGGCTGCTCACGCAAAGTTTAAATCTACTCGATTTGCTGCTGACTACCTTTTGTCTTCTAATATTCGAACACAATGCAAATTACTAACTGACCAATGCTATAGATCATACATTTCAACCATAAATCAGTCAATTAAAGCTGACTCCAAACAAAACCTAAACAAAAATCATGGGATTCCAAATGTTATGCATTTTAATGGCATGCCTGCTGAATCAGGTAAAGACATAGCCAACTTATTTGCTAACCACTTCTCTAGTGTCTATCAATCTGATGAGGTTGATCTTGGCAACTTTAATTTCACAGTTAAAAATTCCGTTGACATCCCATTTATTCAGTTTACACTTGCTTAAGTATTTCATTCTATAAATAGCCTTAAGGATAAACTAAGTTATGGTCCTGATAGCATTCCTAGATATTTCCTTAAAATATGTGTTTTCAGTTTAACAAAACCTTTACATACTCTATTTAATTAGTCACTTAAATTGCGAAATTTCCTGATAAGTGACGTGATAGCTTTATAACCCCTGTATACAAGAATGGTGACAGAGATAATATAAAAAATTATAGACCTGTTGTCTGCCATTCCTAAACTTTTTGAAATCATACTTAATAAACATCTTACTGGGCATTGCAGAAATCTCCTAATCAATGAGCAACATGGATTTAGACGGGGTAAATCTACTTCTACAAATCTAACATTGTATCATAACTATATTGTCGAGGCCTTCGGGGATGGATATCAGGTGGACTCCATCTACACCGATTACTCGAAGGCCTTTGATACGGTCATTCACTACTTACTTTTTTTTAAGTTGAATTGTTATGGTTTCCCTGAGTGGCTTCTTCCTTGGCTAAAAAGTTATCTAAGCAAGAGAGTTCAGTTTGTCTATATTAGGGGTTCACTCTCAGTTCCAATTTTGGGCACATCAGGGGTCCCGCAGGGTTCCCATGTGGGTCCTCTTCTTTTCAACCTGTTTATTAATGATATGTATGGAATAATTAAGTTTTGCCTATTTTCGTTATTTGCCGATGATATGAAACTATACTTAAGAATTTCAAACTTATCTGATTGCCTTAGGATTCAGGAGGACCTTAATTCACTGTATAACTGGGCTCTATCTAATGGCTTAAATCTCAATAAAGATAAATGTTTTGTTATTTTCTTTGTTAAATCTAAAACTGTTTTTGCATTTGACTGTCATATTGATGCAAAGGTTCTTTCGAGGGTGACTGAAATTAGGGATTTGGGTGTGCTGTTTGACAGCTCACTGATATTCATTCCCCACATTAACAACATTTCAAATAAGGCCTTTCGTATTCTTGGTTTTATTTCCAGGAACTCTCGATAATTTTCTGTATCTGCATCTGGAGTTCTGTACCTGACTCTTGTTCGTAGTATCTTGTCTTATTCTTCCATAGTATGGTCCCCCTATTATTTGAACCACATTCACAGTCTTGAAAGAGTTCAAGATAGGTTTCTTAGAACCTATGCTTGGAGGCAGAATTTGCAAAATTTGTCCATAGCAGAACTTCGGTCAGGGTTGGATTTCTCTTGAGGATTATAGAACTAGGTGTGATTTGCTTTTTCTTTATAAACTTCTTAATGGTAGTATTGATTGTCCTGAATTATTAAGTCTTGTAAATCTTAGATGCAATACCAGATTTCTCAGAGAGATGCCACTATTTCTAATAACACAACATTACACAAACTATGGTAAATATTCACCTATAAATAGGTTTCACCTGCTGGGAAATGATTATAATTGTCATTATGATATGATAGATAAGTTCATCAGGGTTTAAGCAGTGTCTGACTGAGTTTATTGAAAATCGATAAATCTGCATATCTTCAAATGTTTCTCTAATATTTCAAATTTTTCTTAATATATATCTTGTCATCTTGTATGGTAGTTACTTCTATGTAAGTTCTTAATTTATTGTGAATGTAGAATCCTGGGACTTATTTAATTTGTTATTTTATTTATAAGTATATTGTATATGATTGGGCAAGTTTTGTTTACTTAATTACCTAAAGTATATGATTTTCTGATTGTTATGGTTAGGTTATTGATTTTGTATGTATTTTGTTGTAATTTTGTCAATGGGAATATCCCGTAAATAAATAAATATTAGCAACAGCTTAAAGGCATGGCGATGGGGAATTGTTTATTGCGGTTCTTAGCTGAGTAGAAAATAATTTTTATTAAAACAGCGAGAAACTACAACACGCATCCTGCAGATTGATCGCTGATGCCAACAGAATTTTTATGATGATATTTGACAACCGATTTTTCGCAAAGTATTCGAATATAAGCAGCCGATTATGCACTACAGGATCGACATTAATAATTCTATAGAGTTGTTTTATATATTGTATCATTTTATAATAAAAGACATTGTATTAATTTAAAACCCTGCAAGATTATGAACGTATCTGATTCTACCCAAAAAAATGGGCGTGACCTATTTATACATTGTTGTTTGACACCGATTTTTACTTTTCCGCACAAATGCGTAAAAGTGCAACTATACAATTTATAATGCATAACATTTTCGACACGAAACTGCTAATATCGAAGATTTTGTAACAAAACTAAACAGCCAAGAGAGTATTTTTCAAAACCAATGTTTTTCAGGTCGTTGCAAAAATCGGTCAAATGAAATAAAGATGTAAAAATGGCAAACAAGATTTGAAAGGGTTCGGAATATGGACCATTAAAAGACCAGGTCAATACAAGCAAAATTAAAATTGATGCTTTAATTTTGATAAAACCATGTCTTGTAGGCCAAGTTAAATCGGATATTTTTTAATGCTTAATGACCTTTTATTTTCAAAGGATTTTTTATCATTTTTTGGTATGTCATGGCCTAAGATATTAGAGTCAAAAAGAAATTTGTGACGCGGGTCTACTTCAGTGGCGTACATTAAAATTTAAAATAATTTTTTTTATTTTAAAAATTTTAAGTAGATTCGAAATTTCTGTACGCCAATGAAGTAGACCAGCTTTGCAAAGTTTGCCTTGATTCTAATGTCTTAGGCCATAACATATCCAAAAATTATAAAAAATCCTTTGCAAATATAAAGTCACTAAGCATTAAAAAAAGATCCAATTTAATTTTCTTGATAACTTTTTTATTTTCAGAGGTTTTTTTTATCATTTTTGGATATGTTATGGTCTAAGGTATTAGGATTAAAAAGAACTTTGCAAAGAGGCTCTACTTCAGTGGCGTACAGAAAAGTGGGTATTTTCCAAAACAATGTATTTCAGGGCGTTGGTTGCAAAAATCGGCCAAATGAAATAAAGATGCAAATATTGGCAAAAAAGCGGTTCGGAATATTGATCATTAAAAAACCAGGTTACTACAAACAAAATTAAAATGTATACTTTAATTTTGGTAAAGCCATGGTCTCGTGGGCCAAATTAAATTGGATCCTTTTTTAATGCTTAGTGAATTTATTTGCAAAGGATTTTTTTATCATTTTTGGATATGTTATGACCTAAGACATTAGAATCAAAGAGAACTTTGCAAAGTGGGTCTACTTCATTGGCGTACAGAAATTTTGAATCTACTTAAAGTTTTAAAAATTAAAAAAAAATTAATTTTAATGTACGCCAATGAAGTAGACCCGCTTTACAAATTTCTTTTTGAATCTAATATTTGAGGCCATGACATCCAAAAATTATAAAAAATCCTTTGAAAATAAAAGGTCATTAAGCATTAAAAAAGATCCAATTTAACTAGGCACACAAGATATGGTTTTTCCAAAATTAAAGTATTAATTTTTATTTTTATTTGTATCGACCTAATTTTTTAATGGTCAATATTCCGAACCCTTTCAAATCTTTTTTGCCCATTACTACATCTTTATTTCATTTGGCTGATTTTTGCAATGACCTGAAATACATTGGTTTTGAAAAATACCCCCTTTTCTGTGCGCCACTGAAGTAGACCATCTTTGCAGAGTTCTTTTTAATCCCATTACCTTAGGCCATAACATATCCAAAAATGATAAAAAATCCTTTGAAAATAAAAGGTCGTTAAGCATTAAAAAATGATCCAATTTAACTTGGCCTACAAGTCCTGGTTTAATGAAAATTAAAGTATCAATTTTAATTTTGTCTGTATTGACTTGGTTTTTTAATTGTCAATATTCCGACCCCTTTCAAATCTTTTTTGCTCATTTTTACATCTTTATTTTATTTGGCCGATTTTCGCAACGACCTGAAATACATTGGTTTTAAAAATACTCCCTTTTCTGCACGCCACTGAAGTAGATCATCTTTGCAAAGTTCTTTTTAATCCCAATACCTTAGGCCATAACATATCCAAAAATGATAAAAAAATCTTTGGAAAATAAAAAAGTTATTAAGCATTAAAGAGGGTTCCAATTTAATTTTGCCCACAGTGTATATTCCTCAATACACTAGACACATTTATATATATTTTTAAGAACGTGGCGTGGGTTTAAAATTGGTATTCTCAACTCATTTTAACGTTAAGTAATTATTGGGTGGTCCGTAGAAAATTGAAACATGGGAAAAAGTGGAATATTTATATAACAAAAATAAGTTAAGTAAACTAGAAGTTTCTTAAGAACAGGATTCAAAGATCAGAGTTTATTTAGAGAATAGTAGAACAGCAATATCAAGTGATGCCGAGCATGTAATAAACAGATAATACCAATTAAGAATTGAAAATTAGTTCATATACATCTAACAGAAGATCGTTAGATGCATACGAAACTATGTAAATTATTAAATGTAAGAATAGATTAAATAGAGATCGAGTATAGTCCATGGCATCGGTTGATCGAGCATAACTAATAGGGTAGGGAGTAGGTTAGATTCTAAATTTCAATGAATAAAGAATAGGGAGGAGGGAGCAAAATACATATTGACATTGGACCGGAATGGTTCTTGCATATGGCGACCCAGATTACCAGTGGCGTCTCATAAAACGATTGCACAACAAAAAAATAAATACTTATACTATGTATTTATATAGTTTTGTTGTTTATTACTTACTGGTACAGTCTTCTCAAAAAAAGTTATAATTTATAAATATTGCCAACATGTAGATATATAAAAATACGTGCGTTTTTTGCGAATCATATAAATTTTTAACTTTGCTAGATACTTTAGAAATATTCGAAATATAAAAATTAAATTCCTTAGGATAAATTTCACATGTGTAAACTTCATTTTATTGGCTAAATACCTATGTAAAGAAATCGTGGGAAAATACCAAGAAAAAGTGATGTGTGAAAAAATTCTGTTTTCCCTATAATATGCTCTATGTTTTCCCATTAATTTTTTGGAAAAATATACCTGTCTTCTAGGTTAATAGGTACCTAAAGTGAAGTTTTAAATAAATAACATCACCAATTGATAATTATTCTAAATTACTAATTTTATTCTACTGGTTACGAGGTATGTAAAAAGCAGCACTTATCCGAAAAAGAAACGCAACTTTCTGTTTTTTTTTTCGATAATTTTTATATCTAAATGTAAATGTAAACATATAAGTTTAGGCACCTGAAATTTACATACAGAAGTTTAATTTTCATATTTGAAATGGAAAAGTATCAAACATAACGTTAAAAATGTTATCCGTTAAATCCTATAGCTTGCCTTTAAAATAACACTAAAATATCTAATAAATTAGTCGGCCTTAAGATATTTTGTAAAATTGTCTGTAAATTGCTGTCATTTACAATTTTTTTTGGGATTTTTCTTTCCAGTAATGCTTTTTTAGTACTTAAACGACTGAGTAAATAAAATGAAAACAAATTTTTGCAAATTTGGGGTTGGATTCGTTTTAAATATGGCATGACAGTATAGTATATTATATTATAAGACTCATTCTGACGTTATGTTTGGGTGCTTCCTACGTTTTGATGGTATTTCTTGTGTTTAAAGCTATTTTTTGCGATTTACTTTGATTTGGAACATTGTTTTTTTCTTTAGTAATATTATTGTAGATATTGCGTTAATTCATATAGTGTTTAATTAGATATTTAGTGGTAAAGGTGTGTATTTTAGATTAAAGAAGCAAAGTAAACATGATTAATTGTGCAGCTTGTGGCCCTTCTAAAACTCCAACAAATTCAGAACTTGGAATAACATTTCATCGGTAAGTAGATTACTTTACCCCTTATTTTTTCTGGTTTTTACCATTTTAATAAAGCAAAATAATTATAAATTGTCTAATTGTTAACAAATAGGCGACAGATCTAATTATGGGCGTACCCGTAAAAAAATGTAGCATTAAAAATCAATTTTTGCAAGAACATTGGGTAGTGCTAAAAGTAATAAATACTTTTCTTTTATACTTGACATGTTAGAGTTTATACTGCCAATAAACTGCTAAAATTAGTTATTTGAATATATTTGGGCATTTGAAAATAAGCAAAATATGGTTAGATAATAGTGGGGTAGTTTTGAAGTATGCTTCTTATTAAAAAAAATACTATCTAATTTTATAACTAACTTCAAAACTAACACACTATTCTCTAACCATAATTTGCTTATTTTTGCATTTCAAATGCCCAAATATATTCAAATAACTAATTTTAGCATTTTATTGGCAGAATAAATTTTAACATGTCAAGTATAAAAGACAAGTATTACTTTTAGCACTGTCCAATATTCTTGCAAAAATTGATTTTTAATGCTATATTTCTTACGGGTACGCTCATGATTAGATCTGTCCCCTATTTGTTGACAATTAGACAATTTATAATTTTGTTTTATTAATTGGTAAAAAACAGAAAAATAAGGGGTAAAATACCTACTTACCGATGAAATGTTATTCCAAGTTCTGAATTTGTCGGAGTTTTCGAAAGATCACAAGCTGCACAAGTAACCATGTTTACTTTGCTTCTTTAGTCCAAAATACACACTTTTACCACTAAGTATTAAGTGTCAAACGGCGCACAAGCTCTTCTTTATTCTTTGCTAAATTTAATATTAATCATATGGGCGTGGTTAGCTTTTTAATGCAAAATATTCATCAGACATATTTGAAGTCACAAACAAATTATCACTACTTATCCGCTTCATTACACTAGCTTTAAATTATTAGTTGAAAACAACAACACATTTGCACCTTTTTTGACAAAGTTTCGGATTTAGTCAAGTCGGTCGTGATATCATTCTGCTCAGGATTTTCGACGCTCTTGCTCCTTTGTCAGATGTCACATGTTAAGCCTTTTGTTTGATTATTTGTGTACGCCTGATTTGATGTCTTTCTCGACACGTAGTTGCTATGTGTTTTATTTCAGTTTCGCGCTTAGTTAATAGTGAACTAATGCTTTCTTTTGCTTCAGGAAATTCATGTTCATATTATTTTAGACAGTGTTATTGATTAGCTACTATTATTTTTTACTTTCTTTACTTTTTATTATCTCCATGCTTTCCTATTTTCGTCGTTTGAAAATGTCTTCCTTTATCAATAATTCGAGCTGATTTGAGTTTAGAAATCCCAAAATCATCCTTGAATATGCAAAATTTGAAATGAATTTTAGTTTCTAACCTTTTGGGTCAGCAAAGCATCTTAGAACATGTTGAGGTATACCGTTATTTTTTAGAGTGAATCTAATTCTTCCATATTTTGTTTTCACTAGTTTGCTTTGCTGTGTACTTAAATTTTCTTCGCATTTCTCTTCTACATGCCAATAAAAAATTCTAGACATTTTTGTGGGCTATTATGGCAAGATCTTACTGCATACGAAAGCTGTTGTTGGGGGCGCCAAACTGCCCCTGAAACGTGACACAATTGTAAAATTCGTTCCTCATATCGCGTCGTCTAAGTTAATAATTTATCTCTATTTAAAATTCAATTTATTTGTTTCAGATAATATTTTATTCTTTATGTACCGGTTCGAATAGTTTTTCTTGCTCTTTACCTACATTTTGTTTAAGTTTAAAGTTTATTTCCCAGCAAATAATTAAAAGCAATTTGTGGACGATCATGACTAAGATCAGATGTTAATTCCAAACACGTGAATATTCTAAAATTCTTTCCCCTTGTCTTATAGGCTATTGATACAACGCGGATCATTTGTGACGATGTTATTATTGCAATATTATTTTTTTAGAGTGAATTTCATTTTTAAATAATGCTTCGCATGCAACTTTGCATTATTGCGATACTCATGCGTATTCGAAAGTAGATTAATCGAGCTGTATATAAACGAAAGCAAATTCATCAATCTTGTTTGCTTCTCTTGCACGTTGAAGCGTTTGCCAAACTATTACTCTTTTCTCTATTCTAAGAATAGCTTTAGTTTGGAAATTATACAATGGTTAAGAAAAGAATGCCAGGAACTCTTCGGGAAATTCCGCATTACGCTTCATTTATCTTTTTCGATTTCAAAAATATCAAAGGTTGACTAGACAGAGAAATTGTTTGATAAGTAAATATTTTTATGAGGTGCCATTAATTCCAGTCCTAAGTGATAATGCAAAACTGACTTATACGTTCAATCATATCTTCCAAGAGAGCTGCCACACTCTTTTTCTGTTTAATAGCAGAAAGTAAGGTTATGTTGACATAATGACGAATGTCAAACAAGTCAAAGTGCAATTAGAGGGAGTGTAACGTAAGTGTGTAAATTATCTGCTGCTCAGAGAGAGATGGGGTTCGGTTAAGGGTGCCAGCAGCTTTCTACCAGTTGAACTGCAAACTGCCTTTGATGTGCTAGGTACTAGGTACCGCTCCTCCATAACTGATTTAATTTAAAACAAATTCGCAAAGAGGCTATGAGGTATTAGGCAACAAAAAAACTAGAATTTAACAAAACAATGAACACGTTTATTAAGAGGTTGCCTTTGGTCGCAAACGTAACCATATCCTTATATGTTGCTAACATCGCAAAATCAGCCTCCCAGAAGCTTGGTGCGCTATTTCGCAACAAAAAACTCTGTACACCGCAGCAGTTGCTCTTGCTGTACAAAGCGCAAATAAGACCGTGCTTAGAATATTGCTCACATATCTGGGGTGCCGCACCAAAGCATACCCTAAAGCTGCTGGATTCCATTCAGAAGAGGGCTGTGCGTCTCGTCGGCGATCCGGAGTTGACCCGGAATCTGGATAGTCTGGAACATCGCAGACATGTCGCCGAAATATCTCTGTTTTACAGATACTTTCACGGCAGATGTTCCCAGGATTTGGCCCACATAATCCCGCCCCTGGCAACTCCTGTCAGGCAATCCCGACAGACGGCAGGAGCGCACCAGTTCGTCGTACAATTAGAAACACCTAGAACATCGCTTTACCAGAACTCCTTTGTCTGGCGCACTGCATCACTGTGGAACTCACTTCCAGGACATCTGTTTCCCACTAATTACAACCTACAAATATTCAAGAACCATGTCAATCAACATCTTCGCACACACACCGCTCGTCGAGCGTCATAGGATCTACCTTTAGTGTGTGCGCCACTGCCATAAAAAAAAAATTGAAGTTTGGTGAAAGAAACTAATCTAATTTATTTACATTACTGATAATAGTAGTTATATTTAATTCATGAAACTCGAATAACAAAAGAAAGGCGTAAGTGTCAGGACACTACACTAATAATGAAATTCAATTAAGACGGTACAAAAGCTTTCCAGTATCTGACGCTCAACCAATCAATTGATCAAAACGAAGAATTTGATTTAGAATAATTAAATGAAATAATAAACTGCTATTTAAGTCACGAGGTGAGTCACGTAAATTAGTTAATTACAAGCAATCAATGGATCAATTAACGAAGACAATTATGAAATCTGTTTAATAAAATTAACTGATAAGTGAATAGATGAAGTCAATTTTCAACCTTTAATCAAATAGTGTATATGGAATGCAGCGAAACTAGTTAACAGAAAAATTTGCAAATTAAATACAATAACTGCACAAGGTGATGTTAATTAAATATAATCAACTAATAATTAATTGGTGTAGTCACTGATCCATGAATATAGCAGAAAACATGAAATTATGTTAACAAAATCAATCTTTAAGTTAATTAAACTGAATTAGGATTAAAAGAGATCAATCGTCATGTTATATGGTGTAACGTATCAGTAAATAGTAAATGGGCGAAAACAGTTAGGTAAGTAAGTAATTAAGTAAGTAATCAAATATATTCAATGAAATTATATAAAAATGTGATCAAAAGGGATAAAAAAGAATACTTATATCAATTAATCATTGTCAGCTATGACAATTTATTATTTAATTAACTAAGTCATTAAATAGAATTAATGAAATCGATCTAAGTCAATACAACAATAGTAAGCCCATATAAGATTCAAAGGTAACGTAGGTAAGAGACAGAATCAAATTAATTTAAACAACAAAAAAAAAACTACAATATGATTCACCAATAATTAAAGAGATATATGCATGAAACTTTCAAGATGTAAGATTCACCGTTTCTCAAATTAGTTAATACAAGTTTCACTATGATCTAAAAAAACTTAAAGCTAAGTAAACTCCTTCAAAGTTGTGGCCACAAATTGATGTTGCTATATTATAATATCACTCGTGTTAGTGCAACATATACTGACCAATAATTAACAACTAGGCACAACTAAGGTACTTACCTAAATGTAAGAAACATTAAATCATTTAGCAGCGATATATAAGTGAATCAAATCAGTAAAACATAATTACAATTATTGAAGGAATATAAGAAAACTAAAGTCTTATCTGTGAGTTGGTGGCTGTGGACTCTTTGAATAGTACATCAACCACTACCCTTCAAGGCTCCAGTACGATGTACTTCGACAACTTAGATTAATTCTACCAGTGGCTATAAAAGTATCCAGTGGATTTACAAATATGGAGATGATCCACAATTGTCGATTAGGAGACGATAATGCCTTGACAACATCTCGGCTATCAAAACTAAGCTTCACTCATAAGCTCAAACTAAGACGAAAGGTACGAAAGAAGGATATACGGGAAAAAATTAAGGTGAGAAAGATAAGCCCTAAAAAAATGAAAAAAGCGTCTAAGACAATAGACAATGCATTGGTTGCCGGTACGCTTCATACAAATTCAGTCTGAAACCCCCAAAACAATTCATTATTCAATAAGTCCCCTTAAATGTAACACCAATCAAAATATACACTATAGGACATAAGTATTGCAACAAATCAAAAAATTAAAAATTGGAGTGATATTTAAGAAGCACAAGTAAGTTTGCACGAATATATCACAACAACATTGTATTTCGAGTTGGCCGTGATCATAGAGCAAGAGATCGAGACAGGTGGAAGGAGCTTGTAGAGGCTTATGTCAAGGAGTGGATAGTGAAGGGCTGCTAAAGAAGAAGAAGATACCTGACATAATAAAACACTGTGCCGTCACCAATTATGATTTTATAATTTGCGGTTTACTATTTTGCTGTTTCTTAAATGTCAAAAGTATTGCAACAAACATATTTTGTTGCATTTTTGTAGTGGTTTTCGCGTAAATCCAAGTATTTAATTTAGAATTTGTTAACGCCAGTTCAGAGAAATATTTCTTGAAATGGGAAAAGGAATTGCTGTGTCCAAGGACTTAACTTCAAGAGTTCTAAAAATTTTCAAGTTGGAGAAAAACAAGCGGCTATTGCTTGAAAATTTCGCCAATTCCTAATACAGTTTCACGTATAATATCATATTTTAGTGAAATAAATCATTTGGAAACTATTTCCAAGTTAGGTAGGCTAAGAAAAATAAATGTCCACAAACACAGGTTGATAAAGCGCATGTCTCAAAACGACCCCTGGAAGTCGGGTCCTCAGATCAAAGCCGAAATACCGAAGATAAACATTTCTTGCCGGACTATTCAAAGCAGATTAGTGCAAGCACGGTTATACAGTATACAGCAAAAAACCGTTAATTTCGTCTAGACCTAAAGCTACTAGGCTTGCACGAGGGCATATCGACTGGACTGCTGCTGAGTCGAGAAAGGTCCTTTCCAGTGATAAAACTCGTTACAATATTTTTAATTCAGATGGCATGAGACGAGTTAGGAGACCTGTTAACCAGCGCTTCAATCCCAAGTCTGTAACACCTACAGTAAAGCATGGCCAAGGGAGGGTGGTTTTATGGGCTGGATTTTAACTTATCGATGGTATAATGGACAGGTTTATTTACAAACATATTATGAAAAATATGATGCTTCCTTTTCTGAGAATGAGAAATGCCCTTACGGTTCATTTTTCAGCACGATAATGATCCAGAGCACACATCCAATCATGTGCAAAATTGGTTCAGGCAGAAGAACATTAGAGTTCTAGACTGGCCTGCGCAATGCCCCGACCTGAACCCAATAGAAAGCCTATGGTAAAAAGTAGAAAGGTGAATAGCAACAGCATTATTTCCCAACAAACAAACTCTGATGAATAAAATTGCAGATTTTTGGTGAAATATGCAACTTCATGTCTTAGACAATCTAATCAACTCCATGCCTAGAAGATAAGCCAAAGTTATAGCTAATAATAGATATGCTATGGGATATTAAACTCGTCAATAATTTTAAATGTTATCCTTGTTATTTTACAGTTTTTAGTAATTGTTCGCGCTTTGTTTATTTAATAAATTGACCTTAATAAAAAAAGGTTGCAATACTTTTGTCGCCAGAATTTGTGATTAAATTATCTCTAGAATTATTTACTGTGCATGTTTCTTCAAATTCTCTTTCAAAGCATTTGTTATTTGACCATCACAATCTACTGTTTGAAGAAAATTAAAATAAAATTATAACCAATTTAAACGTTTTTTTTTCGTTATTTTAAGAATTTTTCGTGTTGTTGCAATAATTATGTCCAATAGTGTATATACAAATTACAACACCGATAACCTCTTAGTAATTACTAAAGAGCGGAGAAAATGCAAAATGCATTTTTTGCATTTTTTAAATTTTTTGCCTGTTTTGTACAAAACATGCATTTTTTCCAATAATAGAGCATTTATTGCATTTTATGGCTAAATAAAGACCATGTCCGTCCCTTTTCGATGGCTTGTTTATTGCACGGCACGTGTTTATTAGTTTATTACATTACAATGGGGGCGACTGAGGTACTTTACTACTTCATAGAATAACCCAGGATAAAACCACACTATAGGGTATTCCCAGTAAAACCACTTAATATTGCAAACAGAATCCGATAGTTCAAAGAGGTGGCAATTTTTAATATCTTTGATATCGTCTACTTGAAACGTTCTTGTGTGCCTCGTTTTGTAAAGTGAATTGTGTCTGTGTTTGGCTGTCCAGTGTTTGTTAAAATGCCGAAAAATAACTTCCATATGTCGAGGATAAAGAGCTATCGGGAGTTCACTTGGGGTGGCATCAATTTGTTTTGTACAGCTTGTTCGAAAATTGTGAGTATAAACCATATTTTGGCTTTTATAAATTATGTATTCAAGCACATTATTGGTAGGTAATGTTATAGTATATTGTGCAACAAGTGCTGAAAATAAGACTTTTCACACGAAT
Source organism: Pissodes strobi (assembly GCA_016904865.1). Classification (NCBI taxonomy): domain Eukaryota; kingdom Metazoa; phylum Arthropoda; class Insecta; order Coleoptera; family Curculionidae; genus Pissodes; species Pissodes strobi. The sequence goes on along the minus strand of MU183652.1, from coordinate 115,925 downwards.
GAGACAGCTTGGTGACACAAGCCGTAGGCGAGTGTCATAAACTCTCATGAGTGTGAAAAGTATTTTCAGCACGTGTAGCACACTATACTTTTCTACGACTGCTACATACAGGGTGTCCCACTGGGATTGTGGTATAAAATTACATGTTATATGGGAAACTTTTTTATTATTGATTTATCAGAAATTTTTATTCCTAATGAAAGAAGCTACGTAAGTAAGAGATTCTCGCTAAACTATAACTAGAGACAGAGTCGTAAAATGGAGCCACCGGTGTGGGGTTCCTATTTTCCAAATATTTTGAAAAAGGGGCTCCGGGGGAGAAATCGTAAAATGAGGCTTCCAAGGGGGCGAAGCCCTAGAATGGAGCCTATGGTACGGGAGTCCCATTTTTTACAGATTTAGGAATGTAGCCCCCGGGGGCGAAGCCCTAAAATTGGACCCCAAGCCTTAAAAGAAGGCCCTTGGTATGGGAGTCCCATTTTCTACAGTTTTGCAAAAAGGGGCTCCGGGGGGGGGGGGGGGGGGGGGGTGAAGCCCTAAAATTGGGCCCCCTTTTTAAGAGATCTGGGAATGGGACCTCTGAGGGCGAAGCTCTAAAACGGAGACGAAGCCCTTTAATCAAAATATCCGAATAAGCGGGTGAAAAGTATACTTAGAACGCAAAGTATACTTTTCACACGATGTTTGAAATGTCCAGTTTTCAAGAGCAGTTGTTAGTGCGTTTTTGTCTATTTTCAGGGCAGTCGTAGAAAAACAATTTTAAAGCTTTTATAAAAATTTTCTATTATTATTTTATTGTAAAAAAGAAAGGTATATTACGTCTTTTGGTATAAGGAGATTGCTGCTTTTATAAATTACGTATTCAAGCAATTTATTCGTAGCTGATATTAACAATTTTAATGTATTTACAAAAGTTTTCTACTAAAATTATTTATTTGTTAGAAGTAGGAAAGATTTTTTAAAATTCGATTTTTTAACGAATGTAAACCCAAATTAATTATATCTTTTTTGTATTTTACAGATTCATGCAGATAAAAAATTTATCGTGGATCAGCATGTCAAATCAGCAAAACACCAGCTCAACGTGCGAAAATTGCAACGAGGGGAACCCTCCCAGCAAACAGTACAACGTTGTCTTGAAGAAAAACCAAAAAACAGCGAACAAGCCCAGTTCAATGAGGACTTATGTAAGGCAGTCAATGGAGCCAATATACCACTTATAAAACTGAGGAACCCCAATTTACGTTCATTTTGGACAGAATATTGTAAATTTAACATACCGGACGAGTCAACTGTATGTAAAGGTAGTGTTGATATAATTTACAAACAAACTGTAAATGACATTAAAAAAAAAGTGGGTGAAAATTATTTTTATCTTGTGATAGAAGAAACAACTGACTCATGTGGGAGATAATAATATATTGCACACGCATTGATTGGAATCTTATGGGAAACCAATGATTATGGTAGATCCTATTTAATTGCATCCAAACAATGGGAAAAAACCAACAATTTAAGTGTAACCAGGTTTGTTCAAGAAACATTAACCAACTTTTTTGTGCCCGACAGAAAAATTCATACTCCTTTGATCGGATGCTGCACCCTATATAGTTAAGGCAGCACAAAATTTAAAAATATTCTATGCTAACCTATTTCATGTTACTTGTTTGGCTCATGGTATCAATAGAGTGGCAGAATGTATAAGAGACCATTTTCCATTGGTAAATGATTTAATTAATCAAGTAAAAAAAGTATTTCTAAAAGCACCTTCGCGTGTTCAATTTTATTAGGAAAATTGTCCAAATACTCAATTACCACCATAACCAATAATAACTCGCTGGGGAACTTGGTTAGCCGCTGCTATATTTTATGCCGAGAACTTTGAATTAGTTAAAAAAGTTATCGAAGATCTAAACGACTCGTCTTCTGCCGCTCTAATAAATGCAAAAGCTCTTTTTCCTACCCCAACAGTGAAAGAAAATTTAATATTTCTAAAAATTAATTATTCTTTTGTACCTATAGCACTCACGAAATTGGAAGCTACCTCTGTTTCTTTGACAGATTCAGTGGCTTTAATAAATCAATTTGAGGTACATTGCAAAAAAGTTTCAGGTACTATTGGGGCTGCGGTTATAAAAAAATTTATGTCAGTAATTGAAAATAACACAGGCTTCAAAATCCTAAAAAATATTTCAGAAGTTTTTATAGGCAATTTCACTAATTTCGAAAGAGAACTGGATTTGTATAAGTTAGAAACCTACTTAATTCCAAATCTAAAATACTGTCCGATAACTTCTGTTGATGTTGAGCGAAATTTTTCCATTTTTAAACATATGTTTACAGATAAAAGACACAATTTTCTTTTGGAAAATTTTGAAAAACATTTAGTTATAAATTGTTTTTATAACTGCAAAGAAAAGTTTGTTAATTTACGAATTGTATGTTGTGCAAGTTGCTATTATCTGAATGTATCAATGGTATTGTTGAATTATTAATTGTATTATTAGTTTTTTTTTTATAACCGCAAATAATATTTCGTCACTGTAAGATTTTTATCTTTTAGATTTTATGTTTTGTAATTTGCTATGTAAGTATCAATGTGTGTATCTATGAATAAAAAACTTTTATTACGATTTTGTTTTGTTTCATTTATATTTATTTAAATAAGTCTGTGGTATAGGTAAAAAATTATAGGATTTCTGAAGAACGGGCTTAATTATAAAGAAATTGTTCTGGCTTCATTCAAGATAACATTAATGTTCATAATTTTTCATATATTAAAAATGCATATTTGCATTTTTTGTTCACTTCGATGCATATATTGTGAAAATTTTATGCATTTAAATGCGCATATATTGGGGTTTTTTGCTTGCATTTTTTCCGCTCTTTAGTAATTACAATTAAATTTGGTACATCGACCTTAATTCAGAAAAAAACTACAAAATTACTACAAATTGTCCAAGGAATTTATAGGTCAACAAAAAAAAACTTAATGATAGATAGAAGCCCGATTAATTGAATTGCATACCAATCGGTCTGATTAGCTTATAACAGTTTGTCCGGCAGAAAACCCAAATTATCAGATTATTAGATCAAAGACAGCATTTTAAGCTTAATGAGGGTAATAAAAAAACTTAGAAATCAACACGAGTTAACGCATTCAACTATGTAACTATTTTAAGCAAAGAGAAAAATTATCGTTTCCTGTATACGTATAATATTACGTTCGTAAATAATATAAATGGCTTAACAATTAGCTTCAAGTAAGTGTTGGTATTTTCAATGTTCAAGTGGAAGGGCTTAAAGCGTGACCAACGTGCTCTCAACTTCAGTCTAGTGACAAAATCCTTCTATACGAAATATATTAGCTTCTGGCCAGTCTCCAAAACAAGTATCCAAAATATATATCAAAAACAAAGGCCCAGAAACTAAATCTGCAGTTGGAGCCTATAACCGAAAAAGAGGGCCTGAAAAATTTCAGATGGGCTCGGACTGTTTTCACTTAAAACATCGAAGCGAAAGAACAAAGCACGACCCAAGGTTCTAGGTTTCCATCTAGCCTCGATCAGTATTATGTTGCAAAAAGGTTGCCTAAGGCTCCGTAAATGTACCGCCAATAGTACTAATCGGGCACT
>MU183652.1:69044-102290 GCA_016904865.1 Pissodes strobi | reverse complement strand
TTTAAGATGTAGCGGGAGTGTATTGTATAACTTCTTGGAATTATAAAGAATAGAGTTTTTTGTTAATTCAGAGGAGGGAAAAGGAAGGTGACTCGAATTTCTTGTTGGGTACTCATGTTGTGGCCTTTCGGGAAATATAGTTCGATATTTGCGTATTAAACAAGTTGTTTCTAAAATAGACAAAGCAGTAAGCGTAAGAATTTTATATTTTTTAAAGTAGTATTCGCAATGATCTGTCATTAAGACCAAATAAATAACGAATTGCCCTCTTTTGAAGTTTGAAAATGGTACGAAATTGCTCGGTGTTACAGCAGCCCCAGGAAAGGCCGTAGCGAGATGAGATTCAAACAAAGAGAAGTAACTGAGCCTGGCAGTAGACAGATTTAGTTCCTTCGAAACCGATCGAATTGCGAAGCAGGCAGAGGAAAATTTTCTTGTCAAGGAATCAATATGTGCGGACCACTTAAAGTTGGCACTAATATTCAAACTTAGGAATTTAGCCGATGCAACGTATTTAATATTGCTGTTGTGAAGTAGCAAAGGTTGTTGTAAGGTTGTTTTATAAGATAAGGCTACCGTTTTATCAACGTTGAAACACAATCAATTTGAGTCAGACCAAGTTGTGATTGTGACGAGATCGCTGGAGATATTAGAGTGTAGGGAGAAAGAATCACTCCAAGTTATGCTTGTGTCGTCAGCAAAGAGAGAAATTTTACCATCGATTTTTAGGTATGTAATGTTATTAATATATATTAGAAAAAGGATAGGCCCAAGAACAGAGCCCTGTGTAACTCCACTGGTAATTAATCTGCAATCAGAATCAGAACCGTTCCCTCTGCTATCTATTTTCAAGATAAGATTGAAACCAGTTCGAAGGAATACCATGGATTCCATAAAAATTTAATTTTCTTAACAAGATGTCATGACACACACAGTCAAACGCTTTAGCGTAATCACAGAAGACTGTAGCAGTGGGGAGATTGTTATTAAGGGATGAGTAAACATCGTGAAGCAACGAGAACATGGCGTCATTAGTACACTTGTTTGGTAAAAATCCGAACTGTTCCGGGACAGGGAGAAATTGCATGAGGTGATTTTTTAATAACTTTTCAATGATTTTAGAGAGTACAGGCAACAGAGCAATTGGACGATAATTGCATAAGACATCCTTTTCACCTCCCTTATGAAGAGGAATAATTATCGCAGTTTTGAGGCATTCGGGAAAAACACCTTTCGTGAAGGACGCAGTAATTAAGGAAGCTAGGACATCCAGAATAATTGGAAGTGAGAGGTTCAAGAAAATTTTAATTGACAGATTATCAGTGCTACACGTTGATTTACTCTTTATGCTGCTCATTACCTGAAGAAACCAAGGCTAGTCACAGGGCTTAGGAAAAAATTATCAGCGACTTTTTTAGAAGGAGGAAGAAACGAAAGAGGATCGAGAGAAGGAGAAATACCAGAGGTAACATTTTTGCTCACGTTGACAAAATATTCGTTCAAATCATTTGGTTTTGGCATGTTCTGATTTGCGGATTTTGTTTTGCCTCTAAGATCGTTAATAATGGACCAGTTCTCCTTGGATACGTTTTTAGCAGTTGGTAAATGATTTTGATAATATAGTTTCTTTGCTGTCTTGATTAGTTTTAGGTAGATCTTTCTATAATTCGAAATAAATTGAAGAACTTGAATGGAGTTAGTGAATTTTTTATGTATGAGAGGGAACGCATATTTTTGCAGATATGCGTAGGCCTTTCGTGGTCCATGGTTTGTGACGTTTAGGTTTAATCGGGAAGGCTTTATTGAATGCATTTATAATTTTCTTTAAGAAACCACTAAAGTCAGAATCAAGTTCTCCTGATTCAAAATTTCAGTTCGTATTTAGACAAAGGTTACGAAAGTATGAAAAATTGGGGGCTGAGAAGATTCTACCTAGGTGGCGAGTTTTTTTTTGAGGGCCTATAAGAAATATTGAATTTGGGGATTACTGCCTCATGATCAGAGAGACCCGCGCTAGTTACTGTCGATTGGACATCAGTTGAAGGAAAGTCGGATGCTACATCGTCAAGAGGAATTGTTAGAAATCCGAGTTGGAGAGGTTACATGCATTGAAAAACCAAAAGAGTCAAAAATAGAAATTAATGATTTTTGGGCAGCACAAGCGGTAGCGTAGTCAATATTTAAATCACCGCACAAAATTTTCTTGTCTTTCACCCGCAGACCATCTAGCAAGCTTAGCAGGTTATTAAAGAACAATTGCACATCGGAATTTGGCGCTCTATATATACAAATTACGTGTAAATCAAAGTTCTTATTGTATACAATGGAAAATTCAAAGTAGTTATCCGATTGGAGATGATAAAATTTAGTTACAGGGGAAAAACCCTCGTTTAAGGAAAGAATCAGTGCTCCTCCATGAGCCGAGATTTTCCGATTATATCTGTCTCTTGTGGAGTACTTTTCAACATAAAGCGGTTCATTCTCACTCAGCCAGTGCTCTGTAATTGCAACTAGTTGGGAGAACCCTGATTCCTCCAAAAACAAAAACAATTAATCAGTCTTATTTCGCAATGAGGCGACATTAATAAGAACCATTACTAAACCTGGCGTCAGGATTAGAGGAATCTAGTCGCTCAGGACACGTCAAGCTGCTTAAAAATTTTTCTTCGGGGAACCACTGGAGAAGTATTTTTGGTGACCCTCTCTGGACTTCTGAAGCTGAATGGTCCTCTCCGAAACAACATGGGATCTGTAGGTACAAATATGTTCTTCCACTTCAGGGAGTAGACCTTACGTAATATGTCATCCTGGATTGACAGTCCTTCAGATGCTAGGAATAATCTGATGCTTATGTTGGTAAATCCCTCGTAGCATACCGAGACAGGTTGGTCATACAAATAGGCAAGGTACAACCTAATGGCTCTGAAGATAGCAGGTTCCCTTAGCCTTGCCATAAGGATTACTAGAGTCGTTAGACTTACTAGCGGTCTGTGTTAATTTAACTGTTGGGTGAGTCAGCGTGTCCAGAGAGAAGGACGGTTTATGGGGTGCTTCCTTAGACAGTTTAATTTCGACATCGCTCGCAAGGGCATTAGTTTTGCAAGCAGCAATAGCTTGTTTGTCAGAAGCTACTGTAGTTACCTTATGTGCCTTAGCTTCACTGACTGGAGAGGGGGAAAGTCCCGCAGATTGCCAGAGGTCGGACTGCTAATCACTTTCGATCACTTCTACGATCACATAATGCCATCTTTGGGCACTTCTATAAATTGCGGAGTTGGAATCTTCTGGGATTGAGAAAACTTCAGTAGGTAGTTCCATTTGAGTGGAAGATGAAACAAATGCCGTCGACGTAGTTTGAGTGGGGCACGACGTAGAAGTAAAGCACTATGTTGTTTTGGGTTAGCAACTTTAGAATTTAAGTCCTTAACCTAGGTGGTAACATTTGCAAGGCTACTTTTTAAGTTGTCAATACCCTTCTTAATATCCGCGGACGAGAAGTCCTGCACCTATATCTTGATGGTTTCCTCTGTATTGTTGAGTAGAATTTGAGAAATAGTAAAGACATTCTGTTCCATTTCCCTTACCAATTTCAACAGAGAATGAGGGTTATAAATGGAGAAGACTTCCGACATTTTGTGAATATCGTCTATTTTCCTCTCGAAAAGGTTCCATTTAGATTCGTTATTCAATAAAATATTATACATCTCAGAAATGGTCAGTACACTGTTTGATAATTTACTCACATGGTTAGCCAGCGAGTCAAAGCCCGTACATTGCATACAGAAATAGCTGCGACATTCGCCACTGCAGCGCACTTTGTTATATTTGTCCTTATCGGGAAATTCTTTAAGGCAATTGTCGCCCTTGTACATAGACATTTTTTTTTGAATCGTGAGTACAAAAGAAAGAAAAAAAAAGAGTATTGGTCACACATCTGGGGTGCCGCACCTAAGCACACCCTGAAGCTGCTGGATTCCATTGAGAAGAGAGCTGTGTGTTTCGTCGGCGACCCGTAGTTGATCTGGGATCTGGATAGTCTGGAACACCACAGACATGTGGCTGAGATATCCCTGTTTTACATATATTTTAACGGCAGATGTCCTAGAACTGGAAACACCAAGAACGTCGCATTACAAAGATTCCGTTGTCTGGAGCACTGCATCAGTGCGAAATTCACTCCAAGGACATCTGTTTCCCCCAAATAACAATCTACAACTATTCAAGAATCGTGTCAATCAATATCTTCGCACACACAAAATTCTCGTCGAGTGCTATAGGATATCTCTTTAGTATGTGTGTCACTATCATAAAAAAAAAATCAAATTTCGCCTGTCTTGGTTTGGGCCTTACGCAGATTGTTTTCATTGTTATGACTAGAATCAGCGTTATTTTCAAGCAAAGCGTGTTCATTTCCAGTTTATTCAATGTTTTCATTGGTTCTAGTTTTTGTCTGAGCATAGTTTGGCATTTTCCTTCTTTCTTTTGAGTTCTTGCGTAGTTGACAAGCACGATTATATTTTTGGATGAGGTTGATTAGTTGCAATTTCTTATTGAGTGATATTTTTGCCGTAACTAGTCTGTGGTCGCATCCAATGTCAAAAGAAGTGAGCACGCTGACTTTTTGACACAAGACTTTTTTGACTTAAAATCGATCTCGTTTCTGGCGATATCATCAGGGTTTTCCCATGTCCACTTTTAATGACGTGGTTTTCTGAAAAACATATATATTCACTAGAGATTTTCTGTACACATGAAGTTTAATAGCCCTCGTCGTCGATCGTTCTCGTAACCATGCGGAACATATTTTCTTTGTCTGGATCTGATTCACGTTTCTGGCCAATATTCACACTGAAGTCTCTTGTAATTAAGTGTCAATTTTATGTTCTCTGCTTTCAAGTGCGGCCTCTAAATCGTCATAGAATATAGAATATTATGTAGGAAGCTATATTACTATAATTGCATATAAAAAACTCTTATAAATTGAGTAAAAAAAGGACATGAAAACATAGGTACTTAACCTATTTAGGACTTTTATTTTCCTCAATATATTTTCGACATCTGAACATCTTGGGAATTATATAGTTTCCAGTCTCGTAACATTTCACCATGGTTATTGTCTCACACTAGAAAGCTTGCATTTGTCGCTTGACAAAGGGAGATTTGTATCCAAACTTTGTTACTTGCTTCACGACAATGCTGTTGTAATTTATTTGAAGTTTAGAATTGCTTCGTGATATTTCTGAGAATGGATTTATGCGCCGTATAAATTTGTCTCAATCTGCATAATGAATAAAGTAAGTTTTTTTTTTAATTGAAAATACGTTTTGCACACTTTTTCCTCAATAGTTAAAAAGGCTGAGATAGCATGTAACGGTCAAAGCTGTCTAAATGTAATTCTAGGTAAAAAAATAAGGTTTATATTTTCTTGTCTCGAAAAATAATTTTGTTTTAGGATAGTCGATTATTTGACGATTACGCCATTTTGGAAATGATGATGAATTTTATACAGGGTGAGCTAGTTCAATTTAAACATTTTGCCGTTTCGAGGTTTGACACGACACAACACCATTTAATACAAGGTGATTCACGGTCGATGGTAGGTTAGACGTTTCTGGAGAACCACTCAACGGATCATTCTGAAAATTTGGTCGTTTACATAAACGGATATGCACTACCTTGCTAAAATATTTTCGGCAGTGCAATGTTGCCGCTTCTACTAAAAAGTAGTAGCAACTGTCAAAGTTTAAATGGAATAACGTAAACGATTGTACTGCACTCAATTTAATTTTTCCTACCGGCAGGCGGCAGGCAGAACAGAGCGAGAAATGCGCGGGCGATCCCATTAATGCATTTGAGAAAGTATATAAAAATATTCTATCTTTATTTGACATATTGTTGTTAACACAATATTGACGGCGACTAACGAATATTAAATGTAAACGTTTAAAAACGTTTTCCTTGACAAAGTGTGACAACTTGCTTTCCAGCGATTGTTTCATATAATGAAATCTATTCTGCCAACAATCCAGGTCCGGACTAAGCAGTAACTGAAATACAATGCTTTAAATTCACACATTGCTGTTTACCTGGGAAATAAATTTTTTCTACAGCCGCGCGCAAAATAACTAAATACTAAATTCAAATGAAATCGCAAAATCAACTAATGCCGTGGATCTTTATTTTGCGCTCTAGCGCGAACATGGAAAAGGAAATTCTCGCTTTTTCCGTCTAGTGTGCTGAATGGTCATGGAAACCGAAGATAAATAAATGACAGTCGTGCGTTTGTTACAGTTTGTTGTTGGCAATCCTGTTCTAAATATACCCGAAGCCCGAACATAATATGTCAAAACTGACAGTCATTCGCAAATTTCGGAATAAGTATAGAGAAATATGTGCATTTAATTTTAAAAAATGCGGCTGTAGAAAAAGTTCTGTGTGTTTTTCGAGCGCAAAGTAAGATTGCCGTTTTCGAAAGATTACTGCGCTCCGCTACGCGTCGCGCAGTAACATTCTTTCTCAAGCGGCAATCCGTTACTTTGCGCTCTAAATACACAAATAACTATAGTTTGGTTTGAATTATGGCTCGATACTATGAACATACAGGGTGTAATCACCAAACTATACGGTGAAAAACGATAAGCTAATACACATGTTGGGGTGTTATCCCAAACATAGCTTTGTGGGAAACTTGAGGAAATAATTTTTGCAATATTTTGACATGACGTTTACTCTAAAATATGTGCATTTTTATTTACCTCAAATTTCACTGAAGATGGTTTGAAGCTTGGTTAGGTGGTTAGGACTGAAAAATGTAGATAGTTTCTGGTGGATTTTATGACAGATTTCAAAATAAAAATTACTGTTAGCGTATCTATTCGTATAGTTTTTTTGAAGAGCAGATTTATTTGCATGAAATAATTGTATTATTTTAAATTTCGTATATTTAAAATTAACTTAAGTTTGGATCATATTAGGCACATTTGACATGTGTTTTAGTTGCCAAGTAATGTTTTCGAATATTTAATCGTTGTTCGACATCACCGCGCCATATATCAGTTATATAATTAAATGCAGTAAAATATATAGCCTGATACCTGCTTTAACATTCTCGACCCTGAACTGTAATTCGTACCGCATAGTGGTATGGAGTATTACCGCGGTTATCCAAAATAGCTCGGTACTAATTCGTTGACTTTTTGTACTAGAATTATTTTTACAGCTTATTAAATTGTTTAATTATCCTTTATTATGGTTCGTATAGACGTTAGACAGTTGGGGTAGGATCATCTATTGTTTCCGTTCCTATTTGGTCCTTCCTTTCCTATTTAAATGTGCAAAATTTCACGCAACACAGTGCGAGTTTAGTACTAGTAAGTTTAGTAGGGTTTTAAAGGTTTTTTTTTTGAAGAAATACTAGGTTGAGGTGGATGAGCTACGGCCATGTCACTTTTCTACAGCCATTGTGTAGAGAAGTATCTTTGTGGACTTTAATGAATTTAGTTGCGAAGCTTCGCACATGCTCAGTTTTTTAATAATATTGGGCAAAATGCTTTAAATTTTCGGTAAATTACTCTCAGCGAGCCTGGTGTTACAGAGGTTAGACGCTGTGCTTGTGATACGACAACCTGGGTTCGATTCCCGTCAGTGGCGGAAGATGTTTTTTAAGGTTTTCTTCTTTTTTTTTAAATTTGGGTTAACTTTGGCTAGTTTTTTTTTTGTTGCACCCCAGAGCGAGTGAAGCGAGCGGAGGGCCATGCGTGAAGTGAAATAATAGTCAACTTTTCATAGGAATATCATAATAAACACGCGTGAAGCTTCGCAACGCAATCCACAAAAGTCCACGTAGACTCTTGTATTTGGTAGGAGTGGTTGATAGCTCCGTAACTGTAATTTTACAGACCATCTTTACGTGATTTTGAGCCAAAACCACATGAATAGGTCCTTGAATACCTTATCTTTGTTTACCTATATGTATTTTTGCTGAGTTAGTTACAAGTAACCTAATTTTCTTCGAAATAGGATTTCACACAATATTACTTTTCTCTTTTTTTTTAAACGTAGTCCCATGTTGGGAGCCAAAATTTGCCACACTCTTTCTTTGTTTAATAGTAGCAGAGTAAGGTTATAGTTTACATTAAATAATATTAAAATAATATGAACAATAAAAAACAAACGAGTTTAAGACCATTAAAGAGAAATTAGTTATATAAGACGAGGCAGTTTAGGAGAGTGTGCGAATCCTGCTGCTCATTGGGAGATAGGTTCAGTTAAAGGTTAAAGGCACCAGCAGCTCTCTTCCAATCGAACTGCAATCTGCCTATGATGTGCTAAGTACCACTCCTCAATAACTTAATAAATGTATAAATAGATTCGCAAGTCATTAATGAGGTATTAGACAATAAATAAACTAAAATTTCTAAAAACAATGTTCACGTGTATTGGTAACTCTTGTAAATTTGTGTAACAACAGATGTCCTGCTATTAAAGTTCTTAGGTTATTAGCTATAATAAAAATAATTGTATGCAATAAATCTATGAAATTCTAAAACAACAACTCACAGACAACCAAAAGCAAAGATCAGTTTTCCTAAGTAGAACTAATAGTATTAAAGTTATTCAGTATCGAATGTTTAATTAAGAAATGTAATCAATCAATTTACTAAGTTAAGCTAATTATGAAATCAGTACAATGTTAACAAATTAATCAGCGAATTAAATCGCCAACCATTAATCAAAGAGTAAAAAAATAATTCAATGAAAATAATTAACAAAACTACTAATCAAATAGTAAAAAGTTGATTCAATAAAATGAACTAACAAATTATTTAGTGAAGTAAGTCACTAACTATTAATCAAACAATATCAGCTCGCCTTAATGACAATTCAAAATATCTTAGGTATTAGGTAAGGTATGGCAAAGTTGTGCAGTAAGTAATTAAGGTAGAATTAAATCAACATAAGAAAAATCACAAAATGATGTAAAGCTTGAGTAATCAACCTATGTTTTAAGAGTAGTGTCCCATTATATTCAATTGAGTATTAATTAAATAATAATGATGGCCAGAATCCAAACGTATATAAGCGAGGCCAATCTCAAGGCATATAAGGTAGCAACTAATATGCAAAATTATGAGACGGTTTAGAAGATGTACCAAGCGTGACTGATATCTTTTGAATTTACTTCTGTCATCCTCTCCAGCTATGGGGGTGATGGTTGCAGTTATGTCACTTACGGCACTCTCAATATAACTCTCCTCATCTGCAAATTTTAGGATGTAAGGAGATGCCGTTAATGGTTTGTTCTAGAGTGATCGACAGCAATACCGCGAACGTTAAGCCCATATAAAAGCATATCCTTTTTAATGTAGTTAATTTGCATATGACACTCAAAATCTCAAAATATAGTTCAGCGAATATATCAAAAACAGGAAATATCAAATATCACCAGCAATTAAATATCAGCAATAATTAAATACCAATCAATGGTAAATAACAAAAATCAAGCAAATAGCATTAGACACTTGGAAAATTGATCAAATAAAATATAGGACTTTCACACAATATTATTTTTCTCTCTCTTTTTAAAACGTGATCCCACGGCGCGCTAAGATTAAGAGTCTCATGCTCTACATTTAAAACGATTTGAAGATAGTTCCGAGAATTTAAAAAAAAAATAAGCGAACAGCAGCGATTTCTGCCGATTTTTTTGGCAGATTTCAGGTTGTGCAAGTAATTTCAAAATATGGAACACAAAATAATACTTGTATTCCACGATATTAATCTCGCATTGTTGATGTTTTCACGTCTGTCGTGTTGTCTTCAGCACACACCGTTTTTTACCGCTGGTTTTTACACTTCGCTGATTTAAATTTTTCTCTCTGTATAGGCACAGAAAATATTTATTTTTTGTATCGAATTTCATCGTTGCCTGGCAGTTTGCCAGCTGTCAATATTAAAATATTTTCATTTGGCTGCTAAAACAGAAAGTTTTCTCCGTTAGATTTAAGACATAAAAAGGCTTTTGTGTAAAAATCTTAAAATATTTTTTTTTATTTTTTTTCGCCGAAAATTCTTGACATTGATGCAAAACCACTTGTTTTTTTATTACGATGCCTCTCGTGAAGTTGCTAAACAAGGAACTAGTGATGTTAAAATATCAAGCTATGTATGAATATAAATAAATAAATATATAATCGTAACTTCCTTGATTGCTTCAATGCAATGTTACGGTGTCTAAAGCGCCGATGGCATGAATGTTGACAATATGGTTTGTGTATTACCTGTCTTTAATACTTTTTCAAGGACCAGCAATTCATATAATTCTGTTGACACTCTAACTGTTGTCTGTATTTTCTCACCTATGAAGATTTGACACTCGTCACCATTGAATTTTACTTTATAACCGGCACTTGTCCGTCTTTTTAAGCAATCGATGTAACCTGACCCTACATCTTCGATTTTTAATAACTGCTGCTTTTTAATAAAACCTTGAGGTGATATGTTCTTGTATATCGCTTGTACTAAGGCACCTATCTTCATATATTTCCTTGTTTGATTTCAAGTTAAAACAAGAATCATCGGTTTCTTCATCTGTTACTTTATTTGCGTTTCCTTTGCTATTTTTCCATGCTTTGAACTGAAAACACTCACCTTTGACCTTTTTTCTGACAAAAATAGCATTTTTTCTACGATCACCGTTTCCTGAAGATGCTGATCTCCCTTTATGTTCAACTTTCAGTACTGATTCATCTTGACTTGTCCCCGCTTGAGTTGCACTTCTTCGTCTATATTCATCTCTAAACTTGCTTTTCACAAACTCTAAAGTTAATTCTTCTGGCCGGCGACTTTCCAAAGCTGTGATGAGAAAGCTGTACGAATCAGGCATACTTCCTAGCAATAAACCAGCTGCGGAACGGTCTTTTATTTTATCACTCAATGCATCTAATTTACTCTGTAATTCAAAAAATGTACTGACGCGGGTTTTCATATCTCCACCCAACGATAGTTTGCATAATTGTTTCAAAAGAAATGCTACGCTAATAAAGTAGATTTTTGGTGGTAATCCTTGAGGGTATTCCAACCATCGAAGCATACTTTCTCTATCTATATGGAGTATCTGAAAGCTATCGTCGATAGTGCTTTGTCATTTTTCCAACCCCAAGCCCTATACCGTGAAGCTTTGCTGGATACTTCAGTCGACACAACATCCCACAAATCTGCATTTATCAGTAAAATATTTGGCAAAAAACACCATGATTTATAATTCTGTCCATTTAACTTTTCCGTGTTAAACTTCCCGGCCCCCACCATTCTTGTTCAAGCTAACAATATTATCCCACACTACAGCCGTTATTATCTATCACCTGGGCCCATAACTTGTTGAAATATTGATTTTTTATTACAAATATCCAATGCAGAGCGAAATAAAACTAAAACGAAGACTTTTTAATTAATTTTATTATTATTAGCGATTAGTATAACAGTACACGGAAGATTACCTACAGTTTTTTAAGTCTTCGCACATTGGAGAACAAGAAAAAATTGTTTACTTGACATATCCATTTTTAATCTGCCATAACAAAAACGCATTATTCATTGATCTTTGAAAATCAATATTCCAACAGAGAACGAAGAAGTCTAATATCAAAAACTTTTATCATAGTGTAAAATTAGGTATTTTTTGATTGTGTTTTTTTTTTTCGGGTTATCATTCTAAAGTCACTGCTAGTTCAATAAAGTCAAATCTTATAAAACGCTTTTGACAAAAACAGTGCAGATACGCGGACAAAAACGACTGGTAATTAGCAACTGAAATTCTAGCAATGAATAGGACAGTGTGCTTCTGATTTAGTACCGACAAGCAAAAACAAACTTGGCAACGTCTTCGCGGCTTGCTCGGCGGCTTGTCAGTCATCTTAGTTCTATTGTAGCTACCACAGTCGTACACATTGCAAATGAGATATTCAAGCGTTGAGGTAAAGTTTAATTTGGGCAAATTATTATTCGTATTCTATTAAAATAGCTAATTATACTTACGGATTTCCAGTAATCTTACCTAGAATTGACAGGCTCTATTTATTTATTTTTTCAATCCAATAACAATTAAACGATTTTATTTTTATTTGTGCTCTATTTAACAAAAACATATATATTTTTTAAATACAGAATGTCTTGTAATAAATAAAACACCCTCATTTTTCAATTTTCGCATCAAAATAATGTGATTGAGAGTAATTAACTTCGTTGTCATTTCATTTTCTTAACAAGTTACGGACCCTTAAATGTAATTTGGTTTTATTGTTTTACCAATGCGCTATTTTTTGAAATATTTTGTTTACTCTTTTATGCACGTTGGTTCTTAAGATAACTGAACACATTTATGTGAGTATTTTTGTATTCAAAATGCAGATGATATCGTTTGCGTTCAATTGTTTTTTGGATATTTGCTTAATATTTTCATTTAAATTTAGTCTTTCCAAAGAGCAGCTCATTTTCATTAAAGACATCTATACTACCTGAATGTAACTAGGTTGCGACGTTTTTGAAAAAAATTTATTATTTGAAATAAGCATTTATCTTTTTATTTATTTAAGTGCCACAGGGATTACAAACAGGTATAAACCCACTACTGTATCCTCAAAGGGATTTACAAATTTAGTAGCACTTCAGTCTATTTTATAATACTAAATTCTCCACTAAAAAAATAAGGAAAACAAATGAAACAAATTTAATAGAAATAAAAGTGAGTAGGCATTCTAAGTACCTACGCATGGCTCTACATAGATTGGAGTTTTGTGAACAATTTGTATTTCTGAATAGAATATAGAACCGCTCAAAAGATCTAAGATTTCTTTGAGGTACATTGAAGTCTACATTTTGAAGGATTGCCGGAGACTCAATGTGCCCAGTTTTATATAGAAATAGAATATTAGAGACTTTTCTTCTGTTTTAAAAGACATAATACTAAAGTGACACCGGGCCTCGGAAAAAGGAGTATTAAAATGCAACCTGATTTCTTTGTAATAAAGGTACTTTATGAATTTATTCTGGATTCTTTCAATTCTAGCTACATAGGTAACGTAGCGCGGGCTCCATGTCACTGACGCAAATGACAACTATCTTCGTACAAATGCATTATAACAAATAATGGATTTGGTTTGATTTAAACACCTCGATTGAAGAAGAATATATCCCAGCATTCTTAAGGACAAACTAATAATAAATCGATCAAATGTAACCCAAACCCTTAACTTTATTAACACGCTTTAACTCATTATTATTCAGGGTGTAATTTGAGTTAAATATACTTCGGTTTCTAGTAAACGCATAAACACACAACGTTGAGAGGTTAAGAAATAAATTGTTTTCAACACCATATGATACTAATCGATAAATGTCATTATGTAGATCAGTACAATCCTTCAGAGTAGAGTTTTGCGAGACCGAGACTATAGGTTGGTCTCGGTCTCAGTCTCGAAAAAACAACCTTGGTCTCGACTTCGGTCTCGACGTTTAGACCGAGACCGAGATCGAGACCATGCATGGTCTCGGTCTTGTCTCGGTCTCGGCCTCGTAAAGTCTCGGTCTCGTAAAGTCTCGGTCTCGAGATTCTGAAATGCTTTTTTTCACCATTAACAGAGGTTTATTACACAACAGTGGCGTAAATAGATATTTTTATCGGGTGATGGGTTGTCAAGCCTTCTTTGATATATTTTGGCAGATTTGCGAATAAACAAGCAAAAATTTTTTGGTATGCCACTGCCTTATTTGACATATTTTATCATATTTGCAAGTAAAATCAATAAAAACTCTCCTGTGACTTTGTAAATAAAAGTTGTTAATACGATTATAACAAAAACTATCCACGAAACAAAATTCAATAGGCATTGTCAACGCTTTTTCTTCTTATTTTTTACATTTCTTATCAGTTGTAGCGTAGCCATACAAAGTGATGTCATTTTCAAACATTCTGTATTATATGGAAAAATTTATTTTGAAAACTCTTAAAATTTAACTGTATACAGGGTGTCGCGAAATTAGTGGACGAAACATGAACCATGCATTTATCGGTCAAAAATAGCTAAAATTTTTCTTATAAATTTATATCGGGAAGGGAGCTAGAGCCTCTTAAAAATGGGCCACTGAATATGGTTTTCTTTAATTATTTACGAAACGGTGTAAAATAGAGTTTCAAAATGTTGGGATTCTACTAACTTTAATATTCTGAATTTAAAAATGGAATTAAAAATAAAAAATTTTGGTCACATGCGAACATTTTAGGGAGTGAATCGAAAAAGTTACTTTTTTTGGGCTAACTATTTTTTATATTTCTTCTTCAAATTTTGAAAATTTGAGTTTTTTTTTCGCAAAAAAGTGCCTCTTAGTTTGTTTCGCTAGGACGGGACGCAGCGTTTTTGAGAAAAACGGATTTTAAAATATATTGACTGCCAAAAACGGGAGTAAAATGATGGTTATAATTTTTGATATTCCCCAAAAATTACTTTTGACGTTACAAAACTTCATATTATTATAAAATTGTAGAAACACTTGTTCCAGAAAAAAGTTATGACGGATTTTCAAAATTTGATAAACTATAGCATTCAATTTACACCCGTTTTTGGCAGTCGAAATACATTTATAATCCGTTTTTCTCAAAACCCTGCGTCCTAATCATACGGAATAAGAGGCACTTTTCAAAATTTCAAAAAAAATAAAAAAATAGTTCACAAAAAAGTTGATGTTAATTTTTTAGATTCACTTCCAAAATGTTAAGCACCTGACCTGATTAAAATTTTTAATTTCTTATTCCATTTCCGAATTCTAAATATCAAATTTAGTTTACTTAGGGGAATTCCAAAATTTTAAAACTATATTTTACACTTGGAAATAATTAGAAAAAAAAACATCTTTAGGGGCCCACCTTTAAGAGACCCTAGTTCCCGTAGGCGACGTTTCCCGATATATGTTTATAGAAAAAATTGAAGGTATATTTGACCAACAGGGCTAACGCTTCGTCCACTAATTTCAGGACACTCTGTATAGGTATACGGTATACGGTATATACTGTGTATATAGATATGGTCAAAGGTGGCCATTCATCTTTTAATAAATTAATCTGACACGGTTGTACCAGAAGTAGATGTCCAGTTGTTTTAATGGATACGCGATGTTTTATTACCTTGTAGATATTACGAAAAATGTGAAACTCATGGCTGTTTATTGCTCGGAAATGGCTCAAAATAAGTTATCTACTACAGTATAAGTTTTCTTCTAAAATCTTAAAAAGAAGCAGCCCAATTTAAAATAAACAAGCGTTATACCCGAATTTGCACGATTTTTCAATTTTTTGGTCGATTGGACCCCGTTGGCATAAATTGCCAATAACATACATAAAAATTAGATTTTTCAGAAAAATAAGTTTTGAAAATTCAACAAATCAAAATATTTTTCGAGACCGAGACCGAGAGTCTCGTTATCTTGGTCTCGGTATCGATAGGTAAGTCTCGGTCTCGGTCTCGATTCTAATTTCCAAGTCTCGGTCTCGGTCTTGTTTTCGAAACCGAGACCGAGATAAGACCGAGACAAGACCGAGACAGGACCGAGAGAAGACCGAGACCGAGACCATAGGCTCGCGAACCCCTACTTCAGAGACTTCACTCGGGTAAATACTTTGGGATCAACGGCATGCATTAAAAAGTTTGAGGTAAAATAACAGCTATTAATATTATTAACATAAAGAATAAAACAGAGATGACCCAAATGTGATCCTTGCGTTACTCCAAGCGTATTGGTATAGGCTCTGGATCTGAATACCTGTGGGGAAACAGTGTCCGATCTCTTAAGTATGACTCATTCTACCTCAGGAGACTGTCATGTACACCGATCGCAGCAAGCATTCGAAGAAGCATCACTGATAAAAATGTGGAAAAGAACTTTTCTTTGCTTTTTATTTATTTGCTTTAAATAAAAATTACTTGGATTAAACAAAATTTCTTTAATTTAAATAATTGGGCGTGTTTGATTTTTCTTGGTTATTTCTTTGCCTTGTGATAGCAAGACTTTTTTCCATATTAAACACATATTCATTCGCTTTAAAGATACGAAATCTCTCCGTTATTTAAAACAAATAAGAATTGCTTTAAATTAAAGATTGTGAATATTGGACCAAATATTAGTACTTCATCCGAGTCTCGTATAACTCGTAGCTGTTGCGCAGCCGCGTCGACGTTTTACGCTCCTCCAGCCCCATTCTCGTGCCCGCAGTTCAGTTTGATTGGACCAAATATTATTACTTCATCCGA
Organism: Pissodes strobi; assembly: GCA_016904865.1. Lineage (NCBI taxonomy): Eukaryota > Metazoa > Arthropoda > Insecta > Coleoptera > Curculionidae > Pissodes > Pissodes strobi. The sequence goes on along the minus strand of MU183652.1, from coordinate 85,989 downwards.
GTCTCGTACAACTAGTAGCAGTTGCGCAGCCGCGTCGACGCTTAACGCTCCTCGAGCCCCCTTCTCGTGCCCTCAGTTCAGTTTAATTTCTGCTGTCGTCCTAGAGGGAGATTTTATAGAGTGTATCCGCCCAAGGTCGCTATATTTTTTAGTTACTACGTTGGGGTTTGGAACCTTCAGCAACATGCACTAAAACAGAGTTTTATTCACAATGCCGAAATAGAATTTTAGCACTCGACGCGCGTTTCGCTAACCATGTTAGCATCATCAGGAGATGATTAAAACTGATTAATATTTTTTAGTATTTGTGATGGAAAATACATTAATTAAGTGGTACGTGGGTCATTTATGCCCTTATTTCAAGGTAAGTTACGTTTTTATTATATTACTTAGCTAGGTACATAATTAATGGTTTGTAAATAAGAAGCGTTCTCTCATAATCAAAATGGCATGAGTTTTACTAGTAATTAAAAATTGTTTTCTGCTGTTACTACCTAGAAATGCAGATGAATTCACGTGATATACCCTTACAATAGTGTATAACAGTAGGATTGGGCAGTTTGGCGTATGATCTTGATTGAGTATTTTTGCATTTTACGTAGCGCAAGTTCAATGGCGTCCTTTTCGTTCTTGTACCTACATAATATAATATGAATTGGTATGTATTTCAAAGCCCTATTTATTTAATCTGAATAAATAAATGGTTGATCCATGGAAGTACAGTTTTGAAACAAATTGTTTTTTACTTCGATTAATCTAATAGTATTTAAAAAAATAATTATTTTAGTTAAATGGGTAAGATATACTTTCAAACAATGTAGCAGGCTATTCAAAGAGCATCATGAACAACAGTCACAATTGTTTTGTTTCTATTATTTTTTGTTTTAGTTATTGTTGTTTTATTTTTAGATCAAAATATTGACGACATCGAAGTTTTACGTAGCCTGATGGAAATCGATTTAATGTCGTTACTAACAATAGAATCGGTGATAATCTTATGCCATTTCCGTTCAATGCTCATTATACTGGATCTGGAGAAGTAGTTGTATGTCCTATTGGTTTAATTAAGTAAAATATTAGTATTTTTTATAAAAACTAGTGAGTTACCGTTAAAATTAATAAGTAGTACAACTTATGCCATAATAATTTTATGTTCCAATCCAGTATTTAGAAAAAGATGTTTTTAGCTTATAATAATAGTTATATTCATTATAAAAATTATTGAACTTTCAAAACCAGTGATAAGCAGAGACAAAATAACATGATTATATTTTTTATTTATATTTTGGGAATACTCGTTTTGTTCTTTGTTTTTAATGCCTTTGAATAAAAATGTTTCTTGGATATCCCTTTTAAACTTTTATTTTATTTACTGTGGACAACTGTTCCTGTCATGAATTTGGTAATTAATGTTCTGGCATGCCATTTACAAATCGGTGGGTTAGATAGGGTTCGGATTTTGGATTATCTAGCCATTAAAAGAAAACTAAGATATATAGTTTATTGCAGCTAAAACGTGAAACCTAAATACGTCTTAAGAATAATTACACTGTTTTTTATTTTTTTTAAGCTACATATTTGTTATAGCTCTTTTATTTGCTAATGAAACCGACTTCTAATCACTCAACTATCTGAATGTCAATAAATAGTCCTTTTAGAAACATCAACACATAATATTTGCAACAGCCAAATTTCTTTTTTTATTTAAATCATCACCAACACAAACAGTAAATATTGAGCAGGCTTGAGCAAATAAAAATGATTTTATTCAAATAATAGAAACTATTTCGTACAAATGCCCAAAACATTGGTTTAAATAACCGACATATTTAAATTAAAACACAAAGTTTTTGGAACAAACATACCTCAGATTTCAATCAAAACACAGAGGTTTTAGAATATATATATGTTATATTTGTTCGAAAAGCTTTGTGTTTTAATTTAATTAGGCCGGGTATTTAAACCAACGTTTTGGGTATTTGTACGAAATAATTTCTCGTTGAATCAAAATAATTTTATTTGTTTTAAAGTTATTTTTGTTTGATGTGAACAACGATTCTAAAATCATATTGTTTGAACGCAATAAATATTTATTTGGAACAAAGAAAAATCTTAAAAATAAATGAAATAAATATTATTTTTTATTCAAACAAATATTTATTTGGCCATTCTCAAGCAAATATTTGCTTGAATAAACTCCATTTTTATTTGGATCAATTTTTTTTTCAGTGTATTATGACTTATTGTGTCAAAAGCTTTACTAAAGTCTGTATATATAGCATCCACCTGAATCTGGCTATCCAAGCTGCTATGCAATTATAAACGATCAGATAAGATTTGAGGGATCGACCGGGAAAAAACCGTACTGTTCCGAAAATAGTTATTTGTTTTACTAGGCAGCAAAGTAGTAGATTGACTGCCGCGGCTGATAGTTCATAGCCGAGCGTAGCGAGGCTAGGAATTCAGCTAAGGCAGTCAATCTACTTTGCTGCCGAGTTTAACATATAATTTTTTCTCCGATTGTCTATAATGCTATATGTATATTGTATATTTGCAAATTATTACAATTCCCACAATCTTTTTAGTTTTCCCGTAGTGATAAATTATGACAAAATTTGATAGAAATCGCAATTGTTGGAACGGTTGGTTGCTATGGAAATGTATATGTGCATAATAATTATAGTTTGACAACTTATGTCAAACGTTTTATTCCCATGGAGACTAATCACTTTGCTGCCTAGGCAGCAAAGTACTTACTTTGCTGCCTGGACAGGAAAAGTAATACTTTGCTGATTGATATGTGTCTGCAAAATTAATATTTGCTGTCAATCGGAGAAAAAATAATTTTTTTCCAGAAAAAAATATATTTATAGGTGAGTTTTTTAAATAGTTTGGGAAGGGCCGATATTTTACATATAGAACGGTAATTACCAATATCGGGTTTGCTACCACTCTTAAAGATTGGAACTACCTCGGCCTCCTTCCAGACATTCGGAAACTCTCCAAGTCTCAGAGTTTGAATTTAACGTAGTGTGATGCACAATTTTTTTAAAAGACTGCCGGGAATTATCTGGCCCCGATCCCTTCCTTGAGTCACGGTTATCAAACATCATTTCTGATGGATAGGCCCTTCCTAAATGTTTTTTTTTTTGTCGACACAAATTCAAAAAATTTCTATGTGTGTATAATATTTTCTTTAAAAATTAGTTTGTACGCTATGACGGTGCCGCATAATTTCTCATCTGCTATGGTGGCAATATGCGCCAAACAAAATTTTAATCAATGGAAGATCCCCATCCAAATCGTAGACAACCAGATAAAACACTGTTCTCAAGATTATTATCACAATTAAGGGAAATTGTAGTTTGCGTCCTATTCACCATAATGGAGGACTTGTAAACCGTAAAACAGGCCAAAGCTATTTTAAATCTCGTGGAAGACCACCCAAACATTGGTGTCTGGCGAACAGGTACAAATGTTGGAATAACTGGAATACCAGAAATTATATCTATACCATTATTTATCATCCTAAATTTGTTGCCGTCAGAAACTAAATAGAATATATTTTTGTGAATTTGTTGTGAAATAATTCGGAAAGTGCCATTTGCTAAACACTTCTATCCTTTGCCAGTGCAAAGGTCACTTATAGTGCGCCAAGCGAGTGAACCTTAACAACGACTGAAGGGGGTAGAGGACTAGCACGTAAAAAATCTTGCCTTCCCATAGGCGCACGAGGTTATTCTTACCATATTATTATTGATAATATTAATTAGTTTAAGACGTTAAAATTAATTTCAGTTTTTTTTTATATTACAGTCTTATAGTACAAAATATGTCATATAATAATATCTCATTTTTATAATAAGGATAGTATTCTATGATATTATTTGTTGTATGTATTACATAAATATGTTGTAGTAATAAGTAGAGTTCGTTTCCCGAAGGTTTTGTATTTACGTCATTGATGACGTCGCTTAATTTGGAAAAAAACGGTTTATCGTAGCTAATTCATATAAATTCTCTAGCATTCAATTTTTTTATTAAAAGTTAGGCAATATTGAAGCAACGCTCTTTACAGAACGTTCGGAATTGTTATGTAATAAAAATTTTAATTTAGAGTGTTCAGTTAAGAGAGTTATCCGAAATATATAAAAATTAGTTAACCGCGTATAATAATCACAAAATGCAAGAAAAATATAAGAAAGGTTAAAAATCTTCAAAGATATCATCAAATTAAGGGTCTGATGATATATAGGTTGTGTCGATTTTACAAATTTTCTTTTTTTTTCGCTAGAAAAGGGGTATCCTATAGAGTAGCTTAAGCCAAAAAAATCGGAGGATTCGCCACATTTGAGCCGGAAAAATATCCGCGTTTTGAGCACTGAACTATTTCAGTGGTTTTGAGCCTAAATTGCCCTAGAAGGGCAAACTTCCACTACGACTTTCCCAAGGTGTAACGTGAAAATATTGAAATTGTAACGTGAAAATAATGAAATTTTAGTAACCGACATCGGGGGCCTGGCACAGTGTTTCCAAAAGTAGCACATTTTCTTATGGGGAATAACAGTGTTGTTTACTATTTAAGTATATTTAATATTCCACTTCACGCATGACCCTCCGCTTGCTTCGGGGGCGCAACCAAACGAAACTAACCCAAACTAACCCAAGGCATGCCGGAAATTAAAAAAAAATGAAATTTGTCAGTCGAAAATGCAAATATTTTTTAGTTTGTTTTTGCTCATTTGGGAATGTCTTGGGTTAGGTTTGTTTGGTTACGCCCCCGGAGCGAGCGGAGGGCCATGTATGAAGTGAAATATTTGAGGAATATATACACTGCGAATGAGTGTCTCTTTTATTCCGATGAATGAATGCAAATGCACATTGAATAATCATCCAAGCAGCCACATTTACCATACGGCGGGCAATGATATCATTATGGCAGGATCGACCATCCCTTCATCTTCATTCAATCGGACTACTGGGGGTCTCGGTCATCAGCAATATGTCCTGACATGACCACGTTGCTAACGTCGCAAAATCAGCCTCCCAGAAGCTTGGTACGCTATTTCGCAACAAAAAATGTATACACCGCAGCAGTTGCTCTTGCTTTACAAAGCGCAAATAAGACCGTGCTTAGAATATTGCTCACACATCTGGGGTACCAAGCCAGAGCACACCCTAAAGCTACTGGATTTCGTTCAGAAGAGAGTTGTTGTCACGTCGGTGACCCGGAGTTGGCCCGGAATCTGGATAGTCTGAAACACCGCAAACATGTGACCGTGAAATCCCTGTTTTACAGATATTTTTACGGCAAATGTTCCCAGGATTTGGCTCGCCTTATCCCACCCCTGACAACGCCTGTCAGACAGTCACGATAGACGGCAAGAGCGCACCGGATCGTCGTACAACTGAAAACACCTAGAACATAGCTTTACAAGAACTCCTTTGTCTGGCGCACTGCATCACTGTGGAACTCACTCCCAGGACGCATATTCGGATGTAACAAGCAATATGTCCATTCGACTATGCCGAACGTTTCTTCATATGTGACGTGCACGATAGCATTTAGTCGGATGTCGTGACTGTTACATAGAATCAACAAATAAGTCTTCAATTATTTAAACACTTCATGCATGGCCCTCCGCTCGCTTCGCTCCCTATACGGGGGCTCAACAAATAGAAACTAACCAGGTGCTAACCAAAACTAACCCAAAATTTTTATTTTACTTTTTTTTATTTTGGGTTAGTTTTGGTTAGCACTTGGTTAGTTTCTGTTTGTTGAGCCCCCGTAGCGAGCGAAGCGAGCGGAGGGCCATGCATGAAGTGTTAAAATAATTGAAGACTTATTTGTTGATTCTATGTAACAGTCACGACATCTGACTAAATGCTATCGTGCACGTCACATATGAAGAAACGATCGGCATTGCCGAATGGACATCTTGCCCGTTACATGCGAATATGCTCCCAGGACATCTGTTTCCCAAACTGACTATTCAAGAATCAACATCTTCGCACACACACCGCTCGTCGAGCAATATAGGATGTGCTACTGCAATAAAAAAATCATTCACCTAAATAAAAAAAAAAGTAGAAACACTTATTCACTACCAGCTAGTCAACTCTATCGAAATCGGAAAGTTGGAGTGGCGGGCACCACAGTTGAATTTAAAATGAATTTTCGCTTCAAAATACATGAGAAATTCGTCCGAAGCCTCGGCTGTCGCCCTGAGAGGTTCGGAAATTTCGGATTTTTATACAATTGTGCGTTTTAAAATCGTTTTTAAACGGATTTTAGACGATAAAATAGTTATTTATGCAACAAGTGTGTAAAGTGAACCTTTTTTTATGAATGGAAATATTGATAAAAAAATTTAATTGAAATGGAAAAATGGTACTTTACACATGAGTAGCATACAAATTTTTTTCTACTACCGAAAAATAAATGAAAAAACAAAAATATTATTAAATTACCTTACGCACTAGTGCGTAAAATAACTTATTTTACGCACTGCACATTAAAAAAGGCTATTTTACGAATCTTAGAGAGTGCGTAAAGTGAGTACTTTACGCACGCCAGTAGAAAAAGGATATTTTAAATTAAACGAACTATCAAAAGTATTATTCAGATGCCCAGGCGTTTAAAACAATATTAAGTCATGACCTTCTTCTAAAATTTGCAAAACTTGGTTATTGACTTTCCCAAATCAAAGGATGCCGCCGCAAGATGACTAGCTGGTAGTGAATAAGCTGCGCTTATAGCGCACCATTTTTCTAATGAATTTTTTCTAACGAAACTACAGTAAACGTGTACCTTCTTAAAAATCTTTGTTTTGGCTATTGTGACGGTTTACAGTAAAAAGGAGGATGGATATTTACAAGTAAAATTTAATTTTGTTTAATGGGGCTATGGCTCTGAGTCGCTTTAAATTAGGAGCGGAACAAAACGGAGGTCTCTCGTTCGACGCAAATGTATCCTAGTTAATATTTTCACCCGACAATTGATTTTCAGATGTGTTTTGTCTAAATTTCTAGTGCTTTTGTGAAGTGGTGCTGAAAATTTGTGTCAAAACTCGAACTTTGAGGGCATTTTTTCGGTTCAAATGTAGCGCATCTTCTGACTTTTTTGGCTTAAACTACTATATAGGACACCCCGTTTCTAGTGAAAAAAGAGAATTTGCAAAATCGACAATACCTATATATCACCAGACCCTACAAACCAAATAATATAAATAACCACACAGTTCGGCATCGGCAATTTCCACGCCAATGGCTAAAGCAAGTCGCTGCCGAAATTTTAAAATATGTAAAAAAAATTAGGTGTTGGTCTAGGGTCAAAGTGTATTTAATATATCCTGCGACCAATCACGAAACTGCCTCCCCTCTAAAAATCAAGTAAACGTCGCACTGTTGCCTATTGTCGCGTATTTTAAATAGCTTGAAGGCGAATAAAATATAAACATTATAAATATTATAGTATACTTATTCCGTATTCCGTATTTCCCTGTGTAAATAAAATAGTAAATAATAGAAGACATAGAAGACAGTAGTATTAAGGAAAATAACAAAATTAAGTATTCAAGTAGGAAATTTAAATATGTAAATTCACTATAGGAAACTAGACAGAAAATATATTAGGATTATTGGGAAAAAAATGTGGCAGCATCTAAATATGCGAGGATATTTTTTGCCCGCATTCTTTCCGTCCAGGTTCTTTCATTTGGCAAGCAGTAATAATGCTTTCTCATGTTGTTAAGTTGTCCAGGAAGATGAAAATCTAGCGCGTGCGCAAGGTCAAGGCCAAAACCCTACAGGCTTTTTGAGTTATTGTTTGCTTAATAGTAAAAATCCAATGAATTTAACCAAAACCTTTATTAAATAAGATATTCACGAAACGATTATTTCAAATCCAAATTACCATGTCGTAATTACACACATGCCAAACCTATACCACGGCACCTGTTGTTATATGCCTATTTTATGTGCCTAGACGTCAGAGCATCCAAACTTTGTAAAAATTTACTTAACTTCATTTGAGGATTTATTTTTATTGAAAAAAGCTCTAGCCAATTTGAGTAAGAATCATAAAAACTATTAAAAAATTGCAATTTGCATAAGAGAAAATATCTACCGAAACCGTCTCTCAAAGTCTTTGTGGGTCATCATAATGTTTTAATGGTTCTCTCAGAACCATTTTTTCTCAAAAATTTTACATTTTCGAATAAACGTCTCAATGTCTTGACACATTAAGTGCCAGTACTCGTAATTTAGTTTTTTTATCTATTCAAATATTATGACTTCATGAAATTTCCTTAACATAAGATTGCCACAGCTTTGTGGGACTACAAGTTTATTATTTAAAAATAAGATTCCCACAGCTAAGAAGGTCTTGTCTGATTTTATAGTAGTGAAATAAGGCAACCGAAGAGTTTGACATTTTGTTGTAGAGATTTCTAAATGTAGTATGTGTACCAAATTTTAAATAATTACCTCAGGACATATGGAAGGAAAACGCGAAGCAAGTGAATTCTGATTACTATCATCCTCTGAAATATCTATTTTTCAAAATAGATGACGGTTTAATGAAAAAAGTTTTTTAGAATTAAGAGTTGTGTTTAAGTACAAAAATCACAAAAAACTAACACGATTCCAAATTTTTCTGAACTTTTTATAAAAATTATTAAAAATACTTTGAAAATAATTTGTTGAAAAATTATACTCAACACAGTATAATTTTTCAACAAATACAGATAATTTTTCAGGAATTTGTTACCATAATTTGATGTACAAAAGTTAAACGAAAATGAAGCATATTTTTGCTTTAAGCTTAGATGGTTGTGATTTTGTATTTGGACAGAACTTTTAATTAACAAACATAAAAATTTTCTTCATAAAAATTTTAACGGAGTTTGGAACCTTCGGCAAAATGCGCTAAAACACAAGTTTATCTACATTACCGAAACAGAATTTTTGTACTCGATGCTCATCTCGCTAACCATGATAACACTATCAGAAGATTAACTGATGATCAGTTCGAGCCTAGAAGCGCAACGAGTGACACTTAAACCTATCGGGTTTCAGGAAGTATTCAAAAGTTGGGATCCTTGTACGTCGGTATTATTTAAGCCAAAATGACAAGACAGATTAATAAGCGTCCGTATATTTGAAAAAGAACCAAAAGGAAATCGTGGCTTTAGCGGAATTGATGACTAGATGTGAGTTCACTTCATCGCTATGGTCTCCAAAATTATGGAGAGCCAAAGTGCGTGAAATATAACTGATGAAAAAGTGGGAGTCCTTCGTTATGTCGTGCTTTCATTATTTTCAACTTGCATATTTGGCATTCTATATGCTTTTTCGACATAACATCAAGTTAAATGTAAGGAACACAACAACTTACTTGCGTCTAATTCTTTTACCATTAATATCTTACCACTGTATCCCGTCACGAGATGTTCATAAGACGCGGGCCAAGCAATTTCCATAATCTCTCTCATACGGCTGCATCGGCCTGAAGAGATCCAAACAGATCGAAATACGTTGTCGTTTGTGCCGACCGAGATGGTGGAAATTGTATAAATCGTGTGGAACGGACGCCATCGGGAGGGACTCCAGAAAATACTTCTGCTTGTAAGATATTTTTTTGACATAGAATACTGAACAAGCCAAAGACTGCAGAAAATTATCAATAATACATATTTTCTGCGTTGACATTATGTTCAAAGTTTTACAATTTGGCCCAGTTTTTTCATTTAGATTAATAAAATGTTTATCATAAAGATTTTGTTTAGAAGCCAAATTTTGAAAAACATGTTAATGACTTTTGGGGCTGGTTGATATGTATCATAGAAATAGCAATTTTTCCAACTGGCGCACTTTAAATATGAAGTGTTTTCAAAAAACAACTCTATATTGCTCAGAATAATTATTTCAATACGATATTACCTATTTATCAATATTCATGCATTCAGTCAATATTAATTCGATAATAGCAATAATTACTTTTAAATCAACTGAACTGCTAGTTATCGATTGGTTGCAACCGGTTTGAATAAAGTTAGGACGTTTCTGTAATTTTTAAATATGCGAATTAATTATTAAATGCTCATTAAACATTGGAAGTGAACTATCTAGACATAATGGATTGCGGGAGCTGGTAAAAGTTTTTCCTACAGAATTGCTACGAGCAGATAATGAATGCACGTTGCGACATGTAATACTATGATTTGACGATATTTAGAAACAGTAAAAACTTATAATATAGGCAATATTTTTAGGGTTTGTGGAGGAGCAAAAATAAATTTTTACCACAAATGCAGATTTTTGTCAGGTCTATTGATGGATTGGTGATTTGTAGGAAGCTCTTGGCTCCAGTAACAGCGAATATTTAATTGTAAATAATTGTAACGCTTTTACTTTGACTCTAATTTTCTGGCCTGATACCATCACTCCAGATTTAGGAGAAACTGAGAGTGAAGAGAGATAAGTTAAAAGCCGAAAGTAATGTCATGAAATTAAAAGAAATAATGCCACTACAAGTGCATAAGCCAGATCGAGCTCTCTGCGAATTGTACAAATAAGACCCTAAGCTCAATATGTCGGAGAGTAGGGTATGGGTTATTTATAAAAGGCGCCACTGACTTATGAAAGAAAATTTTGCAAATTTTAATTGATATTCACTAAGGAAATATATTTATACTAGATTAGAAAGTTGGCCGTCAGTTTTTTTTTTAAGTTGAATATAATGGTAGAATAATTCCATTATCCGGCCAAGCTAATTCGGAATTAATACTCTGCTCTCTCTCTTTGTTAATAAATTAAAGGATCAATAAAATCAAAGTGAAGTCAAGTTATCGGTAGTTCGACGCGGTTCAGTTATAGAGCTTACTCATAGATAAAAGAACAATACCTAGAAGTTGAGTTAATATTAAATCGAGCCAGAGATAAATCAATTATTGTAATTAGAGTTTCAGTTTATTTATTGAAAAGAAATAGGCCAAATCAATACAAATATACCTACGGAAATCATGTTTGTTTAGATACTACCGACCAGTCGGTGAAAATATTGCATAGTTTATTTCCATGAACTGGCGAAGGCTGCTTCCATACAATATTAAAGAAAAACTCGGTAAAAAAAACGGTACTTAATCTCTCCTACAGCTATTTTAATATAGAGTTAACGTGTTTCACTTTTAACCTGACATGTGGGTAAAAATGACCCACTTGCTGGAAAAAGTGAAAAATTTGTATAATTTTCAAGCAGTTGTAGTTACAGCCATTCTGAGGGTAAGAGTGAAATGAAAAATTAAACGAATTTCTTAAAAGAAAGAGTTGAACTCTAATATTAATATTTAAAAAGTTACACAATAAAAACTAACAGTCTGTAAGTATTACAAAATAGATGTGCATGTTTAACTCTATTTTATTTACAGAAAGGTTTAACAAAATAGGATTTTCTGTTACTTAAAAGTAGGGAACGAGTTACAATTATATGTAACCTAAAGTAAAGCTTGGACCAAAAAGAAATATGCTCATAGGCATCAACGGGAAAAAATTAAACATTTCTTCTGTATAATATTTCATTTTTTATGGCTTTATTTTTTTGAAATATTTACAGCTTTTTAAAAAACAGACTAAAATCTATCGTTAGATATTTCTACTATTTTAGGAATGGGCAAAATATCGACCCGTTAAGCTGGACCTAGACCGAACACGGATTTAGGCGAAGCTTGATACTCGGGAGTTTTCGGGATCAAAAAGACCGAATCTATGGAACCGCGGAACCAACCGGGTAGGCTCTAGGAGAATTTTTTTTTTTTTGAATAGAAATCGATGACCGTCGGTGTCGTAGATCGGACCGAAGCTATTTAAACGAACAAAATTTGGGAGCCGACCTTTTGGGTGCCTAAATAGGCACCCAATTTCTTGGAGATAATCGGTTGAAAATCGGGTTGGGGGTTTTCGACAACAGCGAGTTCGAATCTGACCTGGCGGACGAGATTTAAAAAGTAATTCTGGCGATTTTTCGAATGTGGAAAATCGGCGCTTTCGACCCCTAAATATTAATTTGAAGAAAAACATTTCCGAACGTATACACCGGCGGCATCGAACAAGGCAAGCAAAAGGGCCCTACATAATGTTTCATATTTTCCCGGTGCATGTTCCACTTTTTCCCTAAAACGACATTTCATATTTTCCCATCTTTTAAAAAAATAATATCAAAAAAAGGAATTTGGAATGAGTTAGTTTAGGTTAGCTCAATATGTTAGCTACGTCAGAACAAAATGAAAATAGTTTTTGAGCAATTGCAAATAACAGACAGAAAAAGTCATTGCTACTAAAATAAAAATATTTGAAAATTTTTTTGTACCTGTTACAAAATTAATACTGCGTTTACGTACTCCAGTAACTAAATAAATTTAGGAAAATAAATGATACACATGATCATACGATTTCTCATGCAAAATTTGATTCAAAAATTATGCAACGTTGTTTCACTTTTACCTAATTTTTAAACGTTTCTCTTTTACCCCACTCGACCCATGTAACGATACTATTATCAAACAACTGGTACTTCTATCAGACACGATCACGTAAGGCTTCCACTTGCTAACCCACTATACTCTAATTACTTGTACTCGAGAATGTGATTGGATTTCAATTAAGGAGTAGGGTTGAGGCACTAATAGACAACTAAACCAAACAAAACTAAGGCAAGGCATAGCACAAAACTCCAAAGTGCAGGCTGGACAGTATATATGCTCAAACAATCACTGAAATCTTTTTTGTAATAACCACACAATCTGCTCTAATGGAGGACATACCAGAAGTTAAGGACATGACCAAATTTAGATTCGAAGCTGATAAAAGTTTAGTTTTTGCCTGGAATTTTTACCAGCACTACCTATAGATCGACTCGACAAAACACAGATTTAGCAACGCTTCCCACCGACTTCGAAAACTGTCGTCCAAGACTTTAACCTACCGAATCCTTTTTTAATTAATTACGCAACCTAGCAGCAAGAAATGAGATTATTCAACTCGACAATTATCTAAAAGGTTTTATGAGTAAAACACTACCTTTTCTGATGACAACTCGTCCTTTCGGGATTAAAGTGTGAACTAATCTTGAAGCCACAGACATAGAATTTGCAGATTTTGTACATTAAGAAGAAGGTAGCAGATGGCGATATCTAGCCTGCACATAATAAAATCGTTGACTTCCTGGCGTAAGCGATTCTGCCAAATTCTTGAACAAGCGGCGTTCATAATAAAAAAAATATAGTAGAATAGAAAATTAAGACAATTATTCCATACACAACAATATTTAGACATTGCTTCTGAAATGAAGAAATGGAAATACCAGATGGTTAGAATAATAATTGCAATATTGGATTGTTATATACTGTATAGTTGTTTCCACAATAAGAATATTGACTTTTTCTATGATAACGTTTTATCAGTATCTGTACGTGAAGTCTATATTAACTTGATAATATTAAATGTTTACTTTCAAGTAAGTCAGCTGGACCGCCCGCGCCCGCCAGTTAGCTATGGATTCCTTGCAATTGATAGTTATGTATAAGAAGTTTTTTCTACGACTGCCCTGAAAGTAGACAAAACGCACTAACAACTGCTTTTGAAAATTGGACATTTCAGACATCGTGTGAAAAGTATATTTTGCACACGGCGTCCGCAAAGTATACTTTTCACATGCATATTCGGGTATTTAGATTAAAGGGCTCTCCGTTTTAGAGCTTCGCCCTCAGAAGTCTCATTCCCAGATCTTTAAAAAAGGGGGCCCAATTTTAGGTCTTCGCCTTTTTGTAAAATTGTAAAAAATGGGACTCTCATACCAGGGGACCCATTTTATGGCTTGGGGCCAAATTTTAGGGTTTCACCCCCCGGGGGCCCCATTCCTAAATCTGTAGAAAATGGCACTCCCGTACCATAGGCCTCATTCTAGGGTATCGCCCCCTGGGACCCCATTTTAGGGCTTCGCCCCCGGAGCCCCTTTTCAATAGATTTAGAAAATAGGGATCCCACACCGGTGGCCCCCGGACTATGCCCATAGTTATAGTTTAGCGAGAATCTCTTACGTAGCTTTTTTCATTAGGAATAAAATTTTCTGATAAATCATTGATAAAAAAGTTTCCCATTCTAACATGTTATTTTCTACCACACTCCCAGTGGTGCACCCTGTATGTAGCAGTCGTAGAAAAAGTATAGTGTGCTACACGTGCTAAAAAGACTTCACACTCATGAGACTTTATGACACTCGCCTACGGCTCGTGTCACCAAACTGCCTCATTCGTCTGAAAAGTCTTATTTTCAGCACTTGTTGCACAATATACTATTACGATTACTCACTTCAAATTACTTGAATTTAATCTTTAGTCATGTTCACAGTGTACGTGTAAATTAAAGTTCTTTGATATAGCTTAGCTGAATTTGTATTAAAAATTCGGAGTGAATAACTTATACAAATTAGACTGCCGAAACTAGTAACAGTTTTGCCTGCGGAATTTTAACGAGAAGATAGTAAGTACGTGTTACCGCCGCGAAATGTAATATAACTTCTTATCGAAAATGTAAAATTAACATGTGACATTATGTTTTTGAGGTTTTAGGTGGTCAAAAAATACAGTTTTATCATGAATATTAAATTTTGTCGTTGTCTCTATAGATGGAAAGTGCGATTTGGAAAAAGTATCGACTCCTTAAACAATTAGAACTCGTAACTTGAAGATAAAGCTTGATAAGTCAGAAGTTCTGTCAAAAGGAGTTGCCTTCCTAAGACCTATCATTACTCCGGATGGAATTAAACCAGATCCAACAAAGATATCAGCAATTCAGCAATATTCTTTACCAATCATACAAAAATAATTTAATCCTTTTTTGGGGCTTGTAAGCTACTACAGAACATTTATTAAAAAAAAAATCAATAATAGCCCTACCTATCACAAAATGTTTAAGGAAAGGACTAAAATTAATTTAGATAATAAATATTATATCGAAGCCTTTTCGAAACCATTTGAAACTGAGTCCTAACACTCTAGAGGATACGGCAAATTTATAAGATTTCGCAACAGGACCTGTAAGGGAAAGTAATCATCAGATCGAAGACAATTATTAGAAGTATCCTTGACCGGTCATTTAGCCCTTCGACCGTGTGGTGCTAGAAAATTACGAGACATGTGAGGTGGGGTATAATATACGCTAATTTAAAAACAAATATCAGTATACCTGCATTTATATTTTTTATAATGATTTATTTTTTATAAGTTTGATAGTGTCATAAATCAAAAGACATCCATATATTACGATTTTAAGAATATGTTAAAAAACAAGAGTCAAAAGTTTCTTTATTAAAAAACTACAAAATAATAGTTAAAAAACTACAAAATAATGTCTTAAGTAAAATAGGAATACACAGTGAGAAATAAAACTACAGCTAAAAACCCAATGAAAAACAAATATTAAAATATTGCAAGACAAAAAAAAAATATGCACTGCATACCCAAACTAACCCATACAAATTGCCTTGCTTCACAATTATTCACTTGCATAAAAAGTCTTTCGGTCCTTTATTCTGTCACAAAAGTCGCATCACCTCGAGGTGCGCTATAGCATTATCATGATGTAACGTTGAAGACAATACGTTTTTTTTTTTTGGGTAGAAACGAAACAGCAGTAAAATTTTCTTGAAACGCAAATAAACAGTTGTTTACATCTCGATGACGCAAATTTAGTAGAGCAGTCAGAATTTTCCTTTGATTTTTTCGCACTCTTCCCACTGATGTGAGTATATGATGTTTCAGTAACTTGTTCATTAGGCTATAGCTCATAAATAATTTATCGAAGATTATGTTACGATTAGTGCCGGATATTGGTTCAGTCATTCTCAGAACTAAGC
Organism: Pissodes strobi; assembly: GCA_016904865.1. Lineage (NCBI taxonomy): Eukaryota > Metazoa > Arthropoda > Insecta > Coleoptera > Curculionidae > Pissodes > Pissodes strobi. Next base: position 70,076 of record MU183652.1, on the reverse strand, counting down.
ATTCCGCTTTCTTACCTCGAAAGGAACCTTCGGGCTGGACGCCTACATAAACCTCCATATTAACCAGGTAATAGGTACGGGCATCCACTAATGCATATAGATTTATACCGTACTTGGAGGGTTTACACGGTGTTTACTGTTTGAAGCAGAGTCGGCCACGAAACTTTTCAAGCTTTTGGTCGATTGTTAGGTAGGCAGTAGGAGTGATTATAACATACTTTATAATTGTTAACACATTTTTCAAAAATACCCCTTTACCAATGGTTTTTCTATCGGCCCTATTATGTATGTTATCAAAATACATGTTTACAGTTTACCAAAAAAGAAAATCGGTGCAAAGACATGGTAGACCGAAGGATCTCAATTTCTGTCCGATCAGTACACCACATATCTTCCATGTTTTGCCGATTCAATTTATTATAAGCCAGGTAAATGTAATAACCCAAAAACTGCTTTTATCTCTAATTCATCAGTTTGTTTGACCATATACTGATGAAATTTTAATGTTTGTAAACCTTACTATATCTGCGATTCTTAAAAAAAACTGCCAGCATTTTAGGGCAGTTTTTGCAGATTTAACATGTCGTTTTACTCCAAATAATAATATTATTTTCTGCTCTTGTTCGTACTTGCTTTCTATTCCGCTCTTTTACCACTTATTTCCATTTTCATCACAAAAATATTTAGAAAGTGACTGGTTCTCACCCAACTTATTTTCATCCGATTCGACATTGTCTTCATTTGCAGATTCTTAATTTTCATTCGTAACTCCGTTGTCATCCTGCTCAGCTTCTTGATGCCGGCATCTTTCTCTCGATCCTATCACAGGATTATTCAAATTTTTTAACCAGTGATTCACCTAGCGTACTTAGTACAGCTTCCCTGACTATATAGCGAAGTGGTATACATATTATGGAATGGCATCGCTCCCAAGCCTTTATACCTTTTTTTAAAGGTTTTAAGGGCAGATATTGTTTTTGACAACATCTGCCCTTTAATTTTGCTATTTATTCATTTATTGATTGATGGACA
>MU183652.1:0-50571 GCA_016904865.1 Pissodes strobi | reverse complement strand
CGCCATGAAAAGTATCACTTTTCCTCCATATAAAATAATATACTATTCCGTCACAAGTTGCTTTTGCACATTTATACTACACCAGCCTTTCCTATTGATATACTCGTCATCATGTAGCGATGGCTTTATTATTGGCACATGAGTACAATCAATTGCACCAAAAGCACAGGGAAATCTATACAACTCTGTCCATTCGTTCATTGCCTGGTCAGTCGAGTTTTCTGTAGGAAATTTAATCCAAATTCCTGCCTTTTCAACTATTTTTGGTAAAACGTCAGATATTGTTTTACATATTGTTGTTCTATGAACTCCTTCTTCTTTTCCGATCCCTATTTGAAATCCAGGATCACTAAAAATCGCAAAAATATTTGCATTTGTTTTTTTTTTGGACTCAATGCACCACCTCTACTCTCCACTTTTGGCTCCAAAAAATGGTTAGCTATCCACTCAACATTTTATTCACTAAATCTATACAGACCGTGGTATTCTTCAGCACGGCTTTCTTTTCTTTCGGGATAAAATTTTACAGATCTTAAATTCATAAATGCAGCCATTTCTGCCAAACTGTTTAACAATACTAAATTTTTAAGACAGGGTTTAACAAGCTTGCAAAAATGTAAGCTTTTGCTTAATATTCTTAGTAATTGCTTACTTTTATTCACACCATTTTTAGACAATGCTAAAAACTTTAGCTTTTGCTAATTGCATTTTTAGTAAAAGCTAATACTTATTTTTATTCACTGCAAACTAAGCATTTGCTAGGAAAATGTAATTTTTAGCTTTTACTGAATTTTTACTTGCCCATTATTACTGAGTAGTTTAAAAAATATTTTTGTGAATAGTTATAGATTGGGCAAGTAAATAAAATGTATTAAAATTTCGAATGACATGAGATGCGAATATTTTTAATTTTCTTTTATACCATTGGAAATGTTTCTGTTTTCCTGTTATGGGGTATCAAATCACGAAAAAGTGCATGCTACATTTGGCACATCACGTAATATACGTGAGAGATCGTGTTAGTCTCTTTCTGAGAACGGAATCGGTTCAAATGACAAAAATAAATTAAAGCTAACTGAAACTAACCGAAAGTTGATTGAACGACTAACCCAAACGAACCCAAACTAACTAAAAGTAACCAAAAGCACAAAAAGGGTTCAAATGAATCGGAACAAATTGAAAAAATGAAAGTAAGTTAAAACTAACTCAAAGTAACCGAAATTTGGCGAATAACCAAAACTAGCCAAAAAAATTTAAATTGGTTAAAACCTAACGGATCCGGTTGAAATTACTAAAATAAATTGGAACTATCTGAAACTAACCTAAAGTTGATTCAACGACTAACCGAAAGTAACCAAAAGCTCCAAAAAGGCTAAACCGTATCGGAACTGATTAAAAATATTAAAGTAAGTTAAAACTAACCAAAACGAACCGAATTTTGGGGACTAACCAAAACTACCCAAAAACAATAATTAATTCGATTATAACGTATCGGCGCCGATTGAAATGACTAAAATTAAAACTAACTGAATTTAACTGAATATTAATTGAACGACTACTCACGACGACTATCTAGCACAACCTAACCCAATCTAACCTAAACTTACCAATAGCACCAAATATGGCCAAAGCGTATCGAAACAGATTAAAAATATTATAGTAAGTTAAAACTAACAAATCTGTTAAACTTGATAATAACGAATCGGAGCCGAATCAAATGACTAAAATAATTTGAGACTAAGTGAAACTAACCGAAAGTTAATAATTGAACGATTAACCAAATATAACCAAATCCATTAAAATTGATTATAACGTATCCGAACCTGTTCAAATGACTAAAATAAGTTAACACTAAGGGAAACTAACAGAGAGTTGATTGGACTAGTGAAGGGACTATCCGAATACAAATATTCGAAGTATTCGATTCTGGCTTGCATTCGAATGCATTCGATTCGAATACCAGAAATATTCGAATGCGCTAACAACAAGTTAATCATCCCTCGAATGCTGGTTGAATCGAAATGAAATATAAATCGGCACAATTCGCGTCAAATGCGATTATACTTAATAACTTGTTCGATTATGCTGGTCTACCGTCTGAGCAACAAATAATAGCGGGCTTTGTTTCGTATTATGGTGAACAAAAATCGAAAACGCTATACTATAAAAAGTATAAAATAGAGTAGTTTTATTTTTCTTCTGTATTCTGTAGTAAACATATTATTAATTTTAAATGCGGTAGTCGGCAGGTATGACATACATATTTTTGCAATATGCAGACGATAAGGAGTTTTGGGAATTCAAATTTAAATTATTAAAAAGTGATGATTTTAGTAAATCTTTAATAAACTTTTACCTAATATCTAAACAAACTTTTAACCAATATTTTATTTCTTAATCGCGAGTGCTTTCACTAATCTTTGTAAACGATTTTGCTCTTATGCTTAAATGTATCAAAAATGAAGGCTTCACGATCAAACAATCCAGAATCAGACAATTTGTAAATTTCAATTCGAGAACGAAACTTCGAAGTCACTCGAAATCTCGAGAGGTGGAATCGCTAATTGAAACATTATCCCAAATGTCGCGACTAATCCAAATAATTCGATTCTTTGTATTCGAATAGTCATTCGATTCTCAAAAGTATTCGAATGCAAGATATTCGATTCTAAAAATCATCCGATTTTCCCTTCACTAGATTGGACGACTAACCAAATCTATTAAAATTGATTATAACTTAATGGAACTGGCTCAAATAAGTAAAATAAGTTGAGATTAAGTGAAACTAACCGAAAATTAATTAGACGACAAACCAAACTAAATAAATCTATTTAAATTGATTATAACGTATTGGAACACACTAAAATGACTAAAATAAGTTGATATGGTTAGCGAAACTAACCGCGTTAGATCGAGGATTGAGAGACGAATCGAATGCAGTTTTACAACCAACGCTAATGTTATAAATTATTGTAAAAACGAACGAAACTTGAAGTAATATGCATTTATGTGGTATACTTTGGTAAACCAAACTTACGTAATCTGCTAAAAGTAATTTTTTACATTTGATTGTATTAAGAGTGGGTGAGGGTGACTTTTAGTTTCTCACGACAGACTAGTCGTGTTTCATATCGTTAGATCAAGGAATGTGAGACGAATCGAATGCAAATGTTATTTTGCTTTTACAACCATACTTATAACGTTATAAATTGTAAAAAAGAACGAAACTTGAAATAATATGCATTTATTTGGTATATTTTCATAAACTAAACTTACGTAATCTAATCTGATCTCATCTAAACTTCTATCAACTATTATATTTTCACACAATTATGAGTTTTCTCAGATCTCAAATTTTAAGCGTTGCATTCTGCTTCGGCATTTTCAATGTCTCCCCCGGTTGCATCTTTGGAAAGGATTGTGAATTTTTTTCAGACATGGTTGGAATATAAAATAGAAAAACCAACCAACAACAGTGGAATAGAGAAGCCATGAAAAATGCTATTAAAGCTAGTCAAAATGGTGAGATGGGATGGCTGAAGGTCTCTAAAATATTTAATGTGCGGTTTACTACCATGCGAAGAAGAAGCAATAATGCAATTAAAAGGGTCAAAAATATTTGCAAAAGATTTTTAAAGGATTCATTCATTGCCACTTTCACTCGTGAACAAGGCAATTCGATAGTAGAACATCAAAAAGAATTGAAACAGCGCTTTTTTGGAATAACTTGTAATGAATTGCGTTCCCTTGCTTACCAGTGAGCAGAAATAAATAAAATTTCCCATCGCTTCAACAAAAATGAAACATGTGCAGGTTGAGACTGGGTTAGAGGATTTGGCAGTAGACACCCTTCGAAAGCCTGAACATACCTGCATTGCACGGATTATAGCTTTCAATAAATCGAGCATTGCCAATTTTTTCAAGACATACCAATAAATCGTTTAAAAATATAAATTCGGAAAAATATACAACGTCCATGAAAGTGGCATGTTTGCTATCCAAAATCCCACGCAACTATTCGCAACTACTGGTAAAAAGCAGGTTGGTACAATGGACGGATGTAAATTGGTCGCCAAGATAATCCCTTTACCTGCATTTCGAAAAGGGTTGCTGCTAATGACATGTAAATTCGTCGCAGGCGTTTTCTTGAGTACCTACCTGCATCGGTAGGTACGGAACAATAGGTTAATGGTTATTGGGCATATATACCTCCAATCTGAGATCTATTTGTTTTTAGTTTCTTGTCAATTTGTTTTCATTCATTGCTATTTCTACCTTCGAGCGAAGTGCATTGCTATTTCTACCTTCGAGCGAAGTGAATCATAGCGATAAATTTCGGTGTCAGTTATTGAAAGTGAATGTGGGAGAAGTTTAATTTTTTGCGAAAATTTTACGTTTTCCAAATATAAGGTCTTGAAAATGGGAGAAACATCATGGAGGTGTTGCCAAAGGAAGCTGCATTGTCAAGCAAGGCTTTACACTATTGGAACGGAGAACCTCATATCCAGGAGGGAAGATGCGCACAATCACGGAGGATTCGAAAAGGAAGTGAGCAGAAAAACTATTTCAAGTGCATGCAAGAACGACTAATTGTTGCGAATTGTTTCATGCAAAATTTAATTTAATTAACGCAACACATCCCTCTATATATGTCTTCCTTGAAAAGTTAAAAGAATGTCAAATTGAAACGTATGTAAAAATACGAAGTTATGATGTTAGTACCAATTTCAAAGAAAAAAATGTTAAAGCTAAGCACTTGAAAATTTGGTCAGAAGATATAAATCAGGAGAAATAAAGCGACTGCATTACGTAAAATGTACACCTTACTTATAATAACTACAATGTACATAACATGCGCCTTTCCAAAATTGTGTACTAAACATGTACTTTGTATTTTAAATGTGTTCTGTTATGTACTTGTACATATATACTTATAGATGTTTCTTCAAAATAATAACCTAGTCAATGGAGAGTGCATTATTTCTATTATGTCAATTCATTTCTATTTATAATGTACATAAAATGTCTTTTCAAAACTGCGTATCATATACAATATACATATATAGATCGATGTTCCTTCAAAATAATGAGCTAGTCAATGTAGACTGTATTATTCAATAATGTACTCGGTATATTGAATGTTTAGGTAATATTATATAAATGTTGCTTTGAATAATAAACAAGTCAAAGTAAAGTGCACCATTTGTTTTTCTTTTTGGTTCCGACATAAAAACCCGGCGACCAATTTACCTATGTGGATTAAATGAACCCTTAAATTCCGGCGACCAATTTACATGTCGGATTAGTGGAGCAGGTAATCTTGGCGACGAGTTTACCACCGCCGGGTACAATTTCAGTTCAGGTACTCCAAGTGGTAGTCATATAATAGTTGCACAAAACCCCAAGGAAGTTTTCATACCCTTGCATTTATCTTCCTAAGAGAAAATGGGAAGGTGGAGTTAGTAGGAGCCCCAACCGAATCTGTAGGTTTTCAGCAAGAGTCTGGTTGGATGACGGGGGAAATTTTCCAACAGTGTATGAAGCATTTTAAGAAATACAGTAACCCGTCAAAAGATTCACCAATTTTACTTATATTGGATGGGCATTTAAGCCATAAAACGCAATGTTTAGCATTATTCTTTATTTACCGGCTTATTGCAGCCATCGTGTGCAGCCTCTGGACATGTCGTTCTCCTCATCTTTAAATTCATTTTGGAATCAAGAAATTACAAAGAAGATTAGAGGGAATCACGGTAGAGCAATATCTCAACTACAAGTTGCAGGAATAGTTCGATCTGCCTACGAGAAAGCTACCACATTAGAAAATGCTCCAAGCGGCTTCAAAAATACTGGTTTGTGGCTGGTAGATCTAAATATTTTCCCTTACTATATGTATGATCCATCAAGCGTGACCGATCAACACCTTTTACCTACTAATATAATAGTGGATCTACGAGTACGTCCTCTAGAAGACATCGCGAATGTTAGCGATATAGAAGAAGAGCATCGTACTAATGGTGACTCAAAGGATCCAAAAATTGTATATACTCCAGAAGAAATCGCGAATGTTAATAATATAGATGAAGAGCATCCTACCAACGATGATTCAAAGAAAGAGGTTGCAAAAATTGTACGTCCTGCATAAGACATTGTGAATGTTAATGATATAGAAGAAGAGTATCCTACTAATGGTAGCGTAAGGAAAAGGATCCAAAAATTGTCCCCTCAATTACTCTAAATCCGTTTCCTTCCACATCTGCCAAAACATCAACGAAGAGAGAAAGAACTCCAGCAATACTTACTAGTAGTGCGTTTATGTTGGAGTTGAAAGAAAAAGAAAACGCCAAATAGGAGAAAGAAGTGCTTATATCCGCTTGTATGACCAAAAAACAGGGTTAGCATAAATTTGGATGATGCTTATGAAGACGAACCTGCATATAAAAATGCAAATTTAAAAGAGGTAGTGACATTGTAATTTTCTATATCAAAATCTAAGGTAGAGGTGGATTCAATGCTGTAAGTGAAAACAGTGACCCCATCTAGATTGTGCAGGTGTTACCCCAAGATTAAAGACCTATATTTGCGACAATTGTAACGAAACCGATTAAAAATAAAAATGTTAACAAATGCCGTTTTACGCCACATACGCCATTTTTTTCATAAAAAAAGGTTTTTTTAATTTTCTTGTGAATACATATTTATGCCTTTAATTTTTGATTAAATCTTAAATAAATCATTTTTATTTACATTAAATAAATTTTAACTATGTCATTTTATTCAGAGCTGTGAGGGTAAAAGGGTTCATGGAAAGTGTTGCAATTTTCTTTTAATTGAACAGCATTCTTAGTGTGTCAGTTTGAAAGTAATACTCATGAAGCTTTAGAAAACTATTTTACTCTATACTCTTAACACATCAGTTTGTAGTTTGTTTCTCTATAGAGAAAATCGTATGCCATTTTAGGTCCGATTCTCCTACATCCATGAATTCATTAAAAGCTGCTTCAGAAAACGATAATCTTTTTCTTTCTGCTTCTTGTATTAACTTATGAGCAACTTGAGATAAGAAATTATCTACTAAATGTGCTTGATACAATATTGTTATTGAATGTTAAAAGCATAGTTGTTCCCACATCATCAAAGCAGCTTTTCTTTTGACTGATCTGATCTGACCTTGTATGTCGTTCTTACACCTATCTCACTAGCTTTTTTTTTAGCCTATGCCCAGTGAAGCCACCTTTTTCCACACCTCCTCGCCACGCTGAGTAGCTTTAGATATAGTTTGCATCAAATTAATTTACCAGATATATGCATGAGAAAGTTTGTACCTTCTCTACCTTCCGATCTTTTTCACCTGCCGACCCATCCATAGACGCGCTTCGCCGTATGACGCCTCGTGAGTACGGCAGATGAGAGAACGGTACTTGAAGCTTTAAACAAACCCAGTGAAATTCAAACCAGCAGTGTGTTGTAGAAAAAGAACGGAAGGTACAGAAGGTACAAACTTTCTAATACATTTCTCTAGGTTCACCTAACATACACAGGTCAAGTTGTAGCCAATAATTACTATTACTAAGTGTTGAGGTTTCTCGAATAAAGCGGGCAACTGTAAGGTTGTTTTTTCCAGTTCTTTGACAGCTATGAGGTAAGCTTTTCCAGGTTCTCCTGTAAATTTTCCGATCATTAAATTAACTATGTAACAACCACACGAATAAGTTGTTTCATCGATGACAATATACATTAAAGTTACCTCCAATTCGTTCGTTATTTCATCTAGCACGCAACACCTTTCTAAGGAGATTTTTTCTTAATGTTGATTGGTCTGGAATATTTAATTTCGAATATTTTTGCAGAGAAGTCTTGACTTACGGATTGGTCAGCTTGTTTCGAGGAATATTAGCAGTTAGAAACATTTTACACAGATATTCGTTAAATTCTGACTGGCCATGGTTTTCGTTATTAAAAGTCTCAGAGAAATGCTTCAACGTTGATTGAATGAGACCGCACTTCATCTTGTTAATCCTAGCAATGTGAGCCGGCGAATGTGTTGGTCTATTTGTAAGTTCTTGGAGCAGGAAATAACTTTTGAACAAGGCTTATTTCCTTAATTGTCTCCTTCTTTGGGATCACTTTCCGTGATCTGGTATTGGATTATTTAGAGCCTGGCCATCATTATAATTCTTAAGCCCAAATAACTTATAATAACGAAAATAAGACACCGATATTCTTATTCTTGTCATCACAAGCTAGTTGGCAGAAAGATATCGGGATTACTTTAAAATTTATCTCTTTCTAGGACTTTTGAAACGAGGTGCAACTGAATATTATTGGATTGTGTTTAATACCTTAAAGTTTATCTATGTTGGGGTTTGGAACCTTCGTCAACATGCACTAAAATGGAGTTTTATCCACAATACCGAAACAGAATTAAAGTTTATACTCACACCCGGCGCCAACTCTACAAAGGACAAAATGTGTACAGGGTGTCTCACGGTGGATGGTACCTTATACGTTTCTGGAGAACTACTCAACGGATCATTCTGAAAATTTGGAAGTTTGCATAAACGAATATGCTCTACCTTGCTAAAATATTTTCGATAATGCAGTGTTGCCGCTCCTATTAAAAAGTAGAAGCAACTGTAAAATTTTAAATGGAACACCCTATATATTATTGCATACTTTGATTTTGCGGAGAATTCTAGACATATTCCATGCATAATATTACATACCAACTGTTTTTGAAATATTGACAATTGAAAATCGTCCATTTGCCAAGTTTGACAGCCTGTAAAATCTAAACGGGTATAGGTAGAGCAAAATGGTTTGCACTTTCCTATTTTGGTTTTTCATAAGCTATCGTTTGACACTAATTTTAGATTTAACCAAACGTTAAATTTAACGGGAATTTCTTAACCTCTGGTTAAATATAAATTTAGTGTTAAATAGCTTATGAAAAACCAAGATAGGAAAGTGCAAACCATTTTGCTATATCTTTAGCCGTTTAGTCGTTGGTCGATGTTCAACTGTCAAAATATTTCAAAAACAGTTGGAGATAGGTATAGGACATTATTCATGAAATATGTCTAGAATTCTCCGCAAAATTTAAATATGCAATAATATATAGGGTATTCTATTTAAAATTTTACAGTTGCTACTTAGTAGAAGCGGCAACACTGCATTGTAGAACATATTTTAGCAAGGTAGAGCATATCCGGAAACGACCAAATTTTCAGAATGATCCGATAAGTGGTTCTCCTGAAACTTCTAAGGTACAGGGTGTTCACCCATAATGTCCCCCCCCTTTAACTTTGTTAATTTTTAAGATACAAAAAATAAAAAACAAAATTGTAGGGTTTTTTATGTAGTTTTTGCACACGTAAACAAAAAAACAAAAAATTGTATAGTATACAGTGTAGATCAAAAAGAACCATTTTTTAAAATCTAGCCCATATTTTTTATTCGATTTTTCGATTCTACCTAAAATTCTAAGGATTTTTAATATAACACACTATATGCCTATTCCTAATACTTTAGGAGTTATTAACAGTTGAAGTCGCTATTTTTTAATTATAATAGCAATTCTTTAATCATTTTTAAAACAGAAGATACAAAATCACTACTCGAAGCAATGAGGTCTAATTGAGGAAACTCAATATTTACACCTCAATGACTTCAAAAGCTAAACAAAAAGTTATATTCTTAGGTGGCTGTTGCCATAAAAAAATAAAAGAACAAACAAAATAGCGAATTCAATTGTCAATAACTCTTAAAGTATTAGGAATAGGTATATAGTGTGTTACATTAAAAATCCTTAGAATTTTGCGTAGAATCGAAAAATCGAATTAAAAATGGGGGCTAGATTTAAAAAAATGGTTCTTTTTGATCTACCCTGTATACTGTACAATTTTTTGTTTTTTCCTTTACGTGTGCAAAAACTGCATTAAAAACCCTACAATTTTGTTTTTTATTTTTTTTTTGTAGCTTAAAAATTAACAAAGTTAAAGGGGGGGATATTATGGGTGAACACCCTGTACCATCCACCTTGAGACACCCTCTATATAAAATACCTAGGATTTGATTTAGTTAACTGCACTAATTTCAGGAATATTTTACTCGTCCAGTATAATTCTATTAATTTTTTTTTATTGCAATGTCATAACTTATACACAATTAAAATGAATAGGAGGTCAGATTTTCATAATGACTGATGCAACAAAAATAAACTTTTACTCATATACGTATGTATTAAAAAATAGAGGCTAGTAAACAACCGTGTAAATATAGTAATGAATAATAATTAGCTACAGAAAAAAAAACACCCTTACTGAGAAGTGTACTAATATTGATATTTTGTATACCTACTTATTGTTATTATGAAATTTAAATACATTGTTCTTAGGTTATTAATTGATTGATTGATTATTTCAGAGTGGCCTCCACCAATAAGCATTTGGCCATTAGGCGACTTGTAATACAGTAACGGACCTGGCCGTCTGGGCACATTCCCATAGCCCATTGTTATTATAGCTATCTCTGTCTAATACTTCTCTAAATTTCTTCAGCCATCGTATTATTCTAAGACTACTTACTTAAAAAGACAAAGTCTGTCATTCATAATTTTCTAGAAAACTGCATCGTATACCACAGACTGTGACGTGCGTATTTATCAATGAAACTGTGGTACAGAAAGTGGCTAGTGGGTAAACAAACATAGGCGTAGCATTTTAATTTTTCGTAATTATTTTCTTTCACCAAAATTCAATTCTAAATTGATTACGCAAATCTAAAAATGGGAATTTGTGGGTCATTTATAGAGTTCGATTCTTAAATTAAATCTGGAAAATGAAATATGTATTGGGAAATTTGAGACCGAAAATTTTAAAGTTTGGAAACGAATTTTTTAGCACATAATTTAAATTTGATTGTCTTGAATAGATAGTTAAAATGTATTGAAAAGTCTTTATTAATATTTTTGAGCGATATTAAATTATAAAAGATTAAAGATTCCATCACCATACCTCCAATTTTTTTTGTTCAGACTGGTTGGGTATCAAAACTGGTATGAAAGAAGGTGTCGACAATTTCGAACACCAAAACTCTGGCAGGCGCAGCCACAGAATTGACGTATGGAGTATGGAACGTATGGAAACCGGTTTAAATGACCAAAATAAATTGGTACTAACTGAAAGTTGTTTGAATGTCTAACCAAAAGTAACAAAAAAACCAAAACGGGCTAAAACGTATAGTAACAAATTAAATATATGGAAGTTAAAACTAACCCAAATAAACTGAATTTTGCCAACTAACCAAAAACATTAAAATTGGTCATAATTAAGGTATCGGAACCGGTTCAAATGATTAAAATAAGTTGGAACTAACTCAAAGTAACCGAAAGTTGCTTGAATGACTATAACCAAAACTAACTAAAATAAGCAAAACGGGCTAAAACCTATCAGAACACATTAAAAATGTTAAAGCAAATTAAAACTAACCCAAATTAACCGAATATTGCCGATTAACCAAAAACTTTAAAATTGCTTATAGCGTAACGGCACCAGATCAAAAGGCTCAAATATATTAAAACCACCTGATATTTATCGAATGTTGATTGAACGACTAACCCAAAACTAACCAAAAGTACCAAAAAGAGCTAAAACGTACCGAAACAGATCAAAAATATTAAAGTTTAAACTAACCAAAAATAACCGAATATTGGCGACTAGCTAAAACGAAACAAAGACATTCAAATTGGTTATAATAACGTACCGGAATCGGTTCTAAAATAAATTGGAACTAACTGAGACTAACCGAAAGTTGACTGAATGACTAACCAAAACTAACTAAAACACCAAAAACGGGCTGCTAAAACGTATACAGATTAAAAATGTTAAAGTAAGCTAAAACTGATAAAAATTAACCGAATTTTAGCGACTAACCAAAACTAACCAAAAACATTAAAATTGTTTATAACGTGCCGGTTCAAATGACTAAACTATATTGAAACTAATTTAACTTTAACGAAAGTTGATTGAACGACTAACCAAAAAGCGCCAAAAAGGGCTAAAACGTATCGGAACAGATTAAAAATATTAAACTACGTTGAAACTAACCCAAATTAACCGAATTTTGGCGACTAACTAAAATTAACCAAAAACTTTTAAACTCGGATTTAAAGTGATTATAATAACGTGTCGGAACCAGTCCAAATTACTAAACTAAATTAGAACTAACTGTAAGTAATCGAAAGTTGATTGAATGACTAACCAAAACTAACCAAAAGTGAATAAATGCACCAAACGGGCTAAAAGATATCAGAACAGATTAAAAATGTTAAAGTAATTTAAAACTAACCCAAATTAACCCAATTTTGGCAACTAACCAAAAACATTAAAATTGCATATAAGGTACCGGAACCGGTTTAAATGACTAACCAAAATGGGCTAAAACGTACAGGAATAGGTTACAAAAATTAAAGTAAGTTAAAATCAACCAATACGAACCGAATTTTGGGGACTAACAAAAATCTTAAATTTGATTATAACGTATTGGAGTCGGTTCAAATGGCTAAAATAAATTTGAACTAACTGAAACTAACCGAAAGTTGTTTGAACGATTAACCGAAAATGTCTAAAAACAACCAAATGCACCAAAACGGGCTAAAACGAATCGGAACAGGTTAAAAATATTACAGTAATATTATAGCTAATTATATATTTATATATTTTCCTATCTACGAGTGGAGGGTAATTTTTTAGGCCTTCATATCTGCACCTTTCTTTATTTATTTATTTTTTAATTATGATAATCTTTAATATTAACCTTAGAAATGCATTTCTTTAATTAAAAATATTATAAACACTCGTAAATATACAAAATATTTACTTCTTTAAACTCTGCTTTTAAAAACTATTTGAATTATAACACAAATCACATTTTTGCTTTTTTATTTATCATTTTCAATGTTCCCCCGGTTGCATTTTTGCGAAGGACTGTGAATTTTTATTAATTTAAAATTAAAGATATTGCAATACACCATAATACTAAATCAAACCGTTCATTTAAGATAGTATATAGTAGCATACTTTTATCGTAATAGATGCAAAATGTTTTTAGCATTCCAATGGCGTTAAAAATGTTCCAATAATTAAATGGAGTAGGACTACTGATTTCGCTATTGAAAAATCAAAATAATAATCACAGCAATAAAAAAACCCAAAAGAACAAAACAAAGCAAAGATAGAGATTAAGAAAATACTTGGCAAAATTATATGGAACATTTTTGACAAGTTTTTAAGTCCTGAAATTTCATTTTAAGTATACAACGCTTATTTAAACAATCTAGTTGAATAACTAATGAGTATACAAAAGTGTATTCATTTCTAAATAAGACAGCTTTTGTAAGTAAACTTCTGGTGACGTTGAACAAAAGTGCAATCAAAATTACTTGCCAGAATTACTTAATATAATAAGAGGAACCTATTTCAAGTTGATTTACGAAAAAAAAAATGCGGAATATGCATATTTTTTTATAATAATAATATTTCAATCTGGAACTATTTTTCGACGCGTAGCAAACATTCGCGCGTTCCAGCGTAGGTATACAGTCACTCTTCACCCTCATTGGTCGGCGGGATGCCATGATTGACATTCCGCCGATGCGTTTTAAAATAAAACATAATATGTGTATTTCTTTGGGTTAGCTTTAGTTAGTTTAGGTTAGCTTGGGTTAGTTTGGGTTAGTTTTGGTTAGTTTCGTTTCGTTGCGCCCCGAAGCGAGCGAAGCGAGCGTAGGGCCAGGCCTGAAGTGTACGAAACGCCCGATACAAATATATTTGAGGTTAAAAAAACACAAAAAAAACTTATTTTTTCCGCACTTTTTCCATTAGAAAATGATGATAGAATACCTATTCTCTTGTTTTTTTCTTAGAAAAATTGTTATTTTTGATTGCACTATTGTTCAACGCACCCAAACTTCTAATTCTTCTAAGATTCAAGCTTTTTAAGTTTCATAATATATCCTGATTTTAAAATAATTTGTTAACACTAATTTTATCAATCCGGTTCCATGGCAATTTAACGGGACATCTTCATATATATTGGTCCTCAAATCAGTCCAGTAAAAGTAGATGGCAAGTTTTTAAAAGTATTTATAAGCAAATATACCATTCAGTTTTCAGAAGTGTGTTTATAATTCGCGCACAGCTGTGGTACGGTATAAGCTGTGGCTCAAGCGACTGGACTGGACTCGTCAGGCGGTAGGACTCGTGTAGACGAAAATATCAATTATGCTAGATTAGTTTCATTTTTGATTAGCAGATATAATAAACTTGTAAAGTGTTATTAGAAGTAATTGTCATCTACGTGTACTTGAACTAGGACACATGCATTATTTTATTGCTTTGTATGGTCCTCGAGGGACGACAATGAAATGACATTTAATACTCACCGATGACACAAAAGTTTTGGAAAATTCCGACTTGTTTTCTTGCAAACTCAACAATGATGAACCATGATAAAGTATTAAACACTGATTTGCCTCAAAGTCTTACAAAGCACCAAAGAATACCACACGATAGTAATATATTCAAAATATGCCATTTTATTACGACTAATATGCTATGTTGTTATTCGGCCGGAATCGGCCGAAAGTAGACGAGACGTAGCCGAAGTAGAGGAGGCAGCCACGCGGCATTGCCACTTTTATTTATAGAAATTCTTCGCATGCTTGATGACAATATTTAAAATTCTAAAGTAGGTAATTACGTATGTTTTTTTTTGTTAACTAACGTAGATTTAAATTAGGTATTTATAGAATAACAAATGTAACGTGGTTCAATAAATTTAAAATAGTAAGTGCTATTTCCAAACAAAATATGCCTACTTGAAAGTTAAATTCACTGATTAATAAGGAAATCTGGCAAACATGCTCTTGTACCACAGTGTGTGTTAGAATGCGATTTAATTTGTGGTATATACAAAAAGTAAATAAATGTATCTTTATTATTTTATTTTATCTAATGTATTATTCATATACACCACACAGGATTCAAAGGATTTTTCACAATACAGAATTCTAAAACAATAATTTCCAGCTTATTATACATTGTAACATTATGTTATTATCTTAAATAGTTTGTTTGTTTTTTTTTTAACAATGTACTACAAAAGTGGGTGTTTCACGTTGGTAGATTATATATTCAAATTATTCCTATTCAGAAAATTCATTATTAAAACATCTGATTGATAATTAATATTTCTTAATCTTAATACGGTAGATAAGGACAAAGGAGCAGTGACTCCACTAGAAATCAGATCGTCATATAAATTACCTTGCTTACACATACACTCAAAAAGAATATGGCTTATATCACCAATTTTCCCACATTCACAGTAGGAATCAGTTAACACTCTTATCTTATTTAGGTGTTGAGGGGTACAGCAATGCCCTGTTCTCATTCTGATTATCGTAGTTATATGACCTCTATTTATAAATTGAAACTTTGCAAACCAAGGAATCGTTAAAAATTAATCCTGTATCCGCCCATACCAAGTCCTTTTATGTAATATAGATTCCTTCCAACTCATTTTCGATTGATCCAATTTATCTTTTTTAATAATAGTAGTCCAATCCATGTAATGAAATTGAACAGGCATAGGTACATTAAGAGCTCTACCTATATTGGCAAGTGTATCAGCAATTTCATTACCCTTAATCCCTGAGTGTCCAGGAATACAGGCAAGTTTAAAACAAGAACCAGCTTCAATTATTAGCTGTTTGGTCATAAAAGCCACAAAATGTAAATTTTTCTTGAGTGAAGTACTAGATATTTTTTGAATGGCATTATTCGAATCACTAAATATAATTACCCTCGATATATCTTCTTCTAGACACATACAAGGAGCTTTGTGAATAGCTATAATTTCCCCCGTACAGACCAGAGTCTTATCTGGAAGCCTACTAGAATACCTAATATTTCTTGTAGGAGAATAAATTCCAAATCCCGCACTTTGAATCCCATGATTGAGATAAGCATCCGTAAAGAACCAATCATATCCCACATATTTACTAGCTTGAGCAAGAAACTCCTGTGATACATTATTCCCTGATTTAGACACTTTCATACTAATAATTGGAATGCTAGAAAGTTGATATTCAAGGTTATATTTAAACCTAGGATTTATTTCATAGATCCTCATATCAATACACCCTATATCTGCCTCTCTAAGTGAATTTAATAAATATGATAATTCCTTTCCTGTCCAATATCTATTAGGAATATTCACCCTATTGTGTAATTCTTTCAAAAACAATATAATAGGATCTTATATAGTTAATATATTTATCCCATTTCAAATTATCTGTTAGAATTACCCCAAGATATTTCACTTCCTCACCCATGGAATCACACATTTCTCTAACCTAACTGACCATACTGGCCAATCAGCGACTCCTGGTCTAAATAAAATTGAGGACGATTTACTGGGAGAAATTTGCATGTTAAGACTATCTAAAACAAGCTCCAGTCTCTCCAAAATGAAATTCATTTGGGATACCAACTCAGATACAAGCAGAATCAGGTCATGCGCATATTGGATGATTCTAAAAGTGTCTGCTTTAATCTTATGAATATCCAACATATAAAGATTAAACAAGATCGGGCTCAGTGGAGAGCCCTGAGGTATCCAGTTGAAGTGTTATGATGAATATTTTCCTGTCAGTTAACAATCTAAAAATTAAATTACTCAGGCTTACTGGTATTCCATATTTAAGGAGCATATGATGTAATCCTTATCATATGCAGAAGAAATGTCTAAAAATACACCCAGTGTATATGGATATTTTAATATTCGATAATATCCGATATTTAAAGGTAGGTACCAAGTTATACATCACTAATATGCACTAAATAAAACAAAATGTGCGAAATTGACAATTGCTTGTCACCTGACAGCTTAAAAAATGCGCATTTTTAGACCCTATATTACTGTCCTTACCGGATAACCGGTTTGAAATGGTAAACCAGCAATCGTAACCGTTTCTTTGAAAAACGACAGTAAGAAGTAGCCAAAATTGCGGTAAAGCGCCCAATCTGGCAACACTGGATACACAATAGATCGAAGACGGCGCGTTGTGGATTGGAATTCCAGTCGTCCACCGTGACAATCAACGTTACACGCGTGATAAAATAATCAATACTTTTACTGGGCTCTTATGGCAAAAGTAATTGACTACATTTGATGACGTCACTCCAATTTTAATATTAGCCAGTATTACCATATGTCTACATTGCGCTCGAGAAAATGGTAACCATTTTGAGCAGTTACTTTAATGTGAAAATCTATTAAGAGGTTAATATTATGTTAATATTAAGATGAAATATTAGAAATTTTGTTTAGTTTTGCTCTTCCTTAGTGTATAAAATTGTTCATAGTTTACTTACATTTATTTAGCTCTCTTAAAATTTCTATGTTTGTAATATTCTAATATAACTAAGTCAAGGCCTACTAATACTAATGCTATATAATACCCACGATGATATTACGTATGTATACAGGGTGTCCCAGAACATAAGCATAAGCACCTAACGGGTGGTGCGCCAGTTTTGGGACACTCTGTATGGACATTTATTGAAATTATGAATTATAGGATTATTATTTAAAATACATATCATGTGATGTATTTTTGTAAAGCATATAAAATTTCCAATCAACCAAAAGAAAAATACACAAGGTTTTCCGTAAAAAAATATAAGTTTGATTTATAGCTAAAAATTGAGAGCTCACGGCAAAAATGTGACTACGCCACTGAATTCTACGTATAAAACTGTATAAAAGCAAGTTTTCAGCTTTGGATATGTTAAAGTGTAACGGAGATACGACAGGGGTTCCAAAATGCAATATTTTAAATTTTTCCCTATACTTTAGTGGCAAAGTATTGCGGAAACCGCAACACCCTATTTTTACTCGTAAGTGAGGTACCCCGTAATATCATTGAAAATGAG
This sequence comes from Pissodes strobi, assembly GCA_016904865.1. NCBI lineage: Eukaryota > Metazoa > Arthropoda > Insecta > Coleoptera > Curculionidae > Pissodes > Pissodes strobi. The sequence goes on along the minus strand of MU183652.1, from coordinate 32,572 downwards.
ACACCCAGTACATAACTCATATTTAATGTCTCCTACGACACTCGCCTTCAAACTCGTGTCTTAATAACTGCTCATGGCATAATAAATTATTCTAGCTAAAAGCCATTTTTATAGCCTTATATTTAATTTATTGTGTATCAGGAAAGTGACAATCTATTATTATTAGAATTTACTAAATAACAAAATATTAATGTACAAGATCTAAATTGCCGATGATGTTCATATAAAGTGAAACTGACACACCAGAATCAATCAACTGAGCTAAAGGCAAGTTTGTGCATACCAATGCCATTTCAGGAACAATCTCGCCTATATATTTTTGTTTTACACTCTATGGATCATAATAATCAGGCACCAGTCATACTACAACATGTCTAACAGCGTATTATTCGAACATGACACAATCTATAAAAGATTATCGCCATATTTATATTATATGTAGACAGTGGAGGGGCGCTTTACCTTTTTAAATATATCATTTAAAAAAACCGCTGAGGCAATTCTTGAACGCAAGAAAATTTTCAGGTGTAACATAATTGCCTTTAATTATCTATCCCTTTATTTAATATCTTTAGAGCTCCACTTCCCGCTTGGCCGAGAGTCATTAAAACACAACCTGAATTTATTCTCGTTCCTCCAAAATTTATTTTATATAAATTAGCTGAGCTACTAATTTTCCTAATTTCCCTACACCGAACTCGAAATACCTTTGTTTCTCCGATGCCAAATTACCTGCATTATCTATTTATCTGAATCTCAGATAATAAGTCTTTGCTGCCTCGCTTGGGGCTGCTATCATCTAGTTTCAACCCTTTTAATACCAAATTCATTCTGAATAATTATGACGAAGAGATTATTTATTTATTTACGGGACTTGCTCATTTTAATTACAATAAATATTAGAAAATGTTTAATAAAATTCTCAGTTTAGTTTAAGACTAGCAAACATTGAAAAATATACAAAATAAAAAGTAGATAGAAAAAATGTGCTTGCGGACAATACACTAGAAGTTAAACTTCTTTTGCATAGGTGTAATATTTTTTGAATGTTGTAATCGTTTTCATAAAAGGCTAAGGTCGGCCAGCTAGCCCACCCGCATATACAGGTAATAGCACCCGTGCTAGCTATACGCCATAGAACGACTGTAATATAAATGCTTTTTTATATGTACAGGGTGGCCCGTGTAAGAGGGGCATATACCTTATCGTGCAAACTACGGGGGTTGCAAAAAAAATTAAATACAAAAGTTTTTCCTAGTAAAATTACCTTTATTTTTTTCGTAATTATATATATACAGGGTGGTCAAACAAAGTTAATTTTTTTAAATGAAACACCATATATTTTATTACATTTTTGGATCCTACTTCAGATGTTTTAGCTAGAATTTCTTTACCTACACCACGGTATAAATAAATATACGGTAGGTTCACTAGAGACAAATTTCGAATTTCGCCTACAGCGTTTGGTGTCGCAGCGGATCTGGATCAATCTGGTTGATGACCTGTAGTGGCTCTGCTACGCGGGACAGTGAAAGTGCAAACGCCCTGAGATTGTGTACTCATTGTGTATCAAATAACCCAGGAAAGCGCATCACCGAATACTTTTTTAATCTCTCCGGAAGGTTGGGCCCAACAGACTGCTCGCGTTTGATGTAAAATCATCAAAACGATTTTGCTGAGTGACTCTGCTCGATATTGTTTGTACTCTGCCTACACCTTATAACTTCTATAAATTATTTATTTGTTCACATTTGTCATAGTTTATCATAAGATTGAAATTGTCGTTTGTGGTAGCCGCAATTACTATTGAACGGTTGTATTCATAAAAAAAGCGTACTAGAATACTACAATGAGAGGTAAGTTTTGTCATATTTGCGTAAACCCGGCTTATTGTTTTTCTTCAAACGTCATATAAGTGATAACATATGTGACGTTTCTCAATGACATTAAGTGTCATTTATATGACTAGCAGTATTTTTTACTTATACTTCTAAGCATATAAATGCGATGTGATTTTATTTTAAATGGAATTTATCTGATGAATAAGTTGACTGGATAATGAAATTAATGTGAAAAAATTGATTAGACAAAAAAACTTATATGATAAAGAAATGCTACAAGATTGTTTTTTACAATATCTTCCGATTGGCTAATGCTTAGCTTGGTCCAAAATATGCTGTAGCAAGTGCTCGTATTGGGATTTCTACTGGAACCGTTTCTGCCTATTCCCAGGTTAGTGTCAACTGGATTTATCAAGGACTTATGTAGTTCCTAACGTATCAATTCTCTTCCGAGTGGTTCAATTCAGCGTTTACTGATGTGGACGAACACCTGCTGCTTGACAAGCAAGATGTTTTCTTCAGCCAATCATGACATGAAATGGGAAATAAACTAGTCTTAGACCAATGTATATTGCTAATTAAATAAGATGAAATGAAACATCAGTGACAATGTTAAATCTACGATGAAGCAGTCTATAAATTATAAATTTACTGGTAAAAGCAGTTACAAACCAGAAATTAAATTAAACTATAAAATTACCTAAAAATAGGCTTAAAAATATTACCTACTACAAGCAGATACAATTCAAACTTGAAATTACAATGTAAAATTAAGTAGAAAGTGAGCATAAGATTAATATATACTAATACTCAAGATATCTTTTTCTTTATATAAAAATATGAAATTCAAGAGAAAATAATGGAATGACTTGTGTCAAAAATCAGTGACTCTCGGTAAAATTCATATAAAAGTATTATTTCAAATATGGTAATACATAGAAGTACAACCTCTAACAATGAGTCTTATGACTCAAAATAAGTAAGCACTATTACTTTTACTTCGACCCTTGGCACATAAACGAAAACTGAGCACAAATGTATCTCAATTTAATTAAAGATAAAGATAATATAATTAAATAAAACCAGGTAAATTTACATACATGTGAAATTAACCTCTCATAAAAGCACAATAATGTCGGTACATCAGGATTGACCCTAGGACAGGGTGAATGCTATACTCGACGCGCCGAACAGATTCACCAATCGCGGAAACAATTCGTCTTATTTTATGATTGAATCGACCCACTGTTTTGTTTTTCATTTCGATTTTTCTTATCCATAATACAAAAAATAAAAATAGAGTGTGTTAATGAAAGTTCCTATGTTTGGAACCATTGGAATCATAAAATAAGAAGAATTATTGTATCCGTGTTTTCCGTGTTTGGTGAATCTGTTCGGCGCGCCGAGTATAATAGCTATGCTTGATGTACCAAAGAAATTGATGTAAAAAAAATGAAAACCAGCCACACTATGAGGGAAAATTCGGAGAAATTTCACCGAAAATTCAATTTAATACCCTTGCAGGAATACGTAGAATTTCTCCTAGAATTAACCCAAATAATGCTGTTAAAGAAAAATACATTAACCGAAATTTGCGTTACCGTTAAACGATAGAATAGTTACTATTTCCCTAACTTTGGACTGATCCTTTTTCAAATTACATGAATTTGACTAACAAGAATCGCCACTATTCACCAATAAATCTGTAATATTACCCAAAAGGTCACGACAATAATTCAAAAAGAATGACGGTGTAAGCTATTTAAAGTTGGATATAAAAATGCTAAATTTATGCTTCATTCAAAAAATACAAGCAAAGCATGAACAAATATTAATTATGTATCTAAAACTGAAAGAATTGATTAAAAATATTGCAAGATAAATAAAATATTTCAAGATTATAAAATTATTACAAATTAGCGCTCACCGAATCGGCGTCTCAACACAAGATGATAACCCTTTCCCCCAAAATTCAAGGCGTTGGACAAATTATCAATGTCGATGCCTTATTGGCTAGTTCAAATGATGATATTAACGATCCGCGAAACGGAAAGTCATAAAAGTACTCCATAATAAATATAGTAATCTATAATAGAATAAATTCACGAATCGTAAGTACTAAGTAGAACACTAGGACTCCAAAATCTATTCGTGAATAGATGTCACTGGCGCCTTAAATATTAAGTATTTATTTATTTATTTATTTATTTATTTATTTATTTATTTATTTATTTATTTATTTATTTATTTATTTATTTATTTATTTATTTACGGGTCAAGCTCATTAACAGAATATAATAGAGCAATAACAAGTTCATTATAACTATAAGATTCTTAAAGTAATAAAACAAAATAATGAAATAAAAGGAGGAATTAATTTAAATATTCCGTTACATACCCTATCAACCCGGTAAGTAAAGATTGGTAACCTGTTAACAAACTTTTAATAAATTTAAAAATTAAAAAAAAAATAAGAACATATTGAGAGTCCCCTTCGTACCTCAACATTTGAAATTCTCAAAAAATAATAAATTAAAAAAATATGAAACAAAGATAATTCAGCTTAATTATAGAGAAAGACGAGAATTCACTTATTCCACTAGGTCACTTGTAATAAGCGCGCATCAAAAGCCTAGCGCTAATAAGGCTTGTTCGAATACTAAACCACAAAATGTGCTGATCAAAGTTTAGTTCGGCGAACAGGAAAAAATTGATTTACTGGGTCACTAACTAAAAAGGGCACTCCATAGCCAAACCTTTTAAAATTACAACCAAAGCCTCTTAAAACTTTGAATCTTTAACTTTGATGTTAGAAGTTAAATATTTCCGGAAAAAGAATTACACGGAGTAAAATATAAAAATAAAGAGAGAAAGAGCCCCCCACTAACCCATTGTGTCGTTAACCACAAAATGTGTAGGGTGCAAGAAAACGATACCACCGATAGATAATTTAGTATTAGCTAAATTAAAAAGGTAAGACACTATCACCGCACTTAAAAAAAAATGAAGCATAATTTAAACGACAACAAATGTTGCTAGAATTTTGAGAAATTCATTCAGTAATGCTTTCCTCCGAGTCACTTTCTGAATTATTTTTTTTTCTTTCAAAAATTTTAATAAAAATAACAGGTCTCTTTATTAATTTGTAAAAATGGGCCTGATGATAACCTGAAAACATATCGTAGGTGGTCTAAGGGTTTCTAAAAGAGTTCGATTAATTTGTTTTCTACCTCCATAAACGAAATTGGGGAAAAACAGTAAGAAAAAGCAAGATTTGGGTCCTTAGCAAATAGAGTCGTAAATTTTCAAATGCCTTAATGGCACTTTATTGAGCCCTAAATTAACCAACTCTACCTTATTTTAACCGGCCTCACATCTCTTACAGCAAACATAGCAATTCTGGCATTCGAACACCCCGCATATATATCCACTCAAAAGTTTATTCTTACTTACTTACCCAAAAAATTGCTGAAATATTTGCCTACCTGTAAAAAATAAAAATATATTAGTAGTTACTGGAAATAATAGAAATTACTTTTAATATTCTTTCGAGTATGAAAGATTTATAAAAAAATAATAATGCTTAAACTTAAAACAATAAACTGCAAAACGTGCAGTGCAGGGACATATTTTTCTCGAGTGAATTGTGTTTAAAAAAATATTTTTAAGGGTTTTTATTTTAAGATCATCGTTGAGGTATATGATGGAAAAGTAGTGATTTGATTTATTGAAGGTTATATATTACTAACTGATCGAGCCATCTCTAACTCTAGCAGCTTCCAATGCTGCAGAAGTCGTTGATTTAATCAAAGGCCTTTTTATGAAATAGGTCATTCAAATATTTATCACAAAAAAATAACACACAATAATGGATCGATTTATGATTTTAATGATGACTTAAGTAATTCGTACTACGAAGCTTATTTTGCTACTGCAAGTACAACAGTTTAGCAAACAATGAATTTAACAATTTAAATCCAGGACAACGAAAACTAAGAGTTCGCTGATGAATCATCTCGGTTCTTTGTATTCTTCTGCTTAGTACTGCTTAACCCGAAAATAACGGAACGTGATTTTCGGGGATTTGGACTTAGTTCCATAATTAATTTCTAAATCTGCCATGCAAAGGCAAAAGGGTGTACTCGCAAAAAATGCCAAAATTAGTTATAACATTGAAAATGTTTCTGTTTTCCTAATGCCTATAGGGCCTCAAATCGTGAAAAAGGGCATGCTACATTTGCCACACATGACGTCACACGCGTGAGAGATCGTGTTAGTTTGCTTATTTAAACTTAAATTTTAATACACCGTATCGGAATCAGTTCAAATGACTAAAATAAACTGGAACCAACTGAAGCTAACCGAAAGTTGATTCAACGACTAACCAAAAGCACCAACACGGGCTAACACGTATCGGAACAGGTTACAGAAATTAAAGTAAGTTAAAACTAACCATCACGAACCGAATTTTGGTGACTAACCAAAACTAACCAAAATAATTAAATTTGATTACAACGTGTAGGAACCGGATCAAATGACTAAAATATATTAAGACTAACTGAAGATTACCGAAAGTTGATTGAATGACTAGCCGAAACTGACCAAAAGCACCAAAAAGGGCTAAAGCGTATCGGAACAGATTAAAAATATTAAAGTAAGTTGAAACTAACCCAAATTTACCGAATTTTGGCGGCTAACTAAAATTAACCAATATCGGAAACGGTTTAAATGACTAAAATAAATTGGAACTAACTGGAAGTAACCGAAAGTTGATTAAATGACTAACCAAAAGTAACTAAAAACACCAAAAAACAGTCTAAAATGTCAGAACAGATAAAAAATGTTAAAATGATTTAAAACTAACCCAAACGAATCAAATTTTGGCGACTATTCAAAACTAACCAAAAACATTAAAATTGCTTATAACGTAACAGAAACAATTGAAATGACTAAAGTATATTAAAATTAATTGAACTTGACCGAAAGTTGATTGAACGATTTGCCTAAACTAACCAAAAGTAACCAAAAATTCGAAAAAGGGCTAAACATATCGGAATAGATCAAAAATATTAAATTAAGTTTAAACTAACTTAAATTAACCGAAAGTGGATTGAACGACTAACCAAAACTATCCAAAAGTAACCAAAAGCACCCAAAAGGTCTAAAACGTATAGGATCAAATCAAAAATATTAAAATAGGTAGAAACTAACCCAAATAACCGAATTTTGGCGACTAATTAAAATTAGGTAACTAAAAACATTTAAATTGGTTGTAATGTATCGGAACCGGTTCAAATGACTAAAATAAATTAAAATTAACTGAAACTAGCCGAAACGTGATTGAATGACTTACTAAAACTAATCAAAATAACCAAATGCACCAAAACGAGCTAAAACGTATCGGAATAGGTTACAAAAATTAAAGTATGTTAAAACTAACCAAAAGAACCGAATTTTGGCGAATAACGAAAAACTAACCCAAAAGATTAAGTTTGATTTTAACGTATCGGAGTTGGTTCAAATGGCTAAAATAAATTGAAACCAACTGAAACTAACCGAAATTTGATTGAACGACTAACCAAAACTAACTAAAAATAACCAATAGCACCAAATCGGGCTAAAACGAATGAGAACAGGTTAAAATATTACCGTAATGTTATCGCTAATTATACAGGGTGTTATTTAAGTACGCGGCCAAACTTCTGGAGTTGACTCTTTGGGCGATTTTAGGAAGAAAATTTTATATAAACATAGGTCCGGAAATGCATTGTTTCCAATATACAGAGTGTTCAAGTTAAAAGAAAGGTAGTGTACGCCACTGACTTCTTTCTAATTTTGGTATTTATTTCGGATTAGGGAACAAAAATACAAATTTTTTAATCATTGAATTATTTTCGTATCTTGCTTACTTTTTAGGAAAAAAAAATAAAAACCACTATTACATGTCTCTAGACTATATCACAAAAAAAGTAATTGTTATTTTTTTCTCAAAAACTAAGCAAAATGCAAAGATAACACAAGGGATAGAACAATTTTTTTTGTTACTATATTAAAAAATACACAATTTTTAAAAAAGTAAGTGGCTTAAATTTTTTTTATCAAAAATATCTAGCAGATTGTCTTCCGGAACGCCATTGGACTTAATAATAATTAATCTAATTAGGGCTAAATTAGCTCCTTGATACAGTAAATACTACTGCCGAATTTTAACAAAATCGACCAAAAGAATATTAAGATTTTTACAAAAAAGCGATTTTTTTAAAGTTTGACACCCTGTATGTTTATATAAACTTTTTGTCTTAAAATCACTCAAAGAGTTGCCTCCTGAAGTTTGGCTATGTACGCCGTAAGACATACAGGGTCTTAATAGATTTTTCTATCTACAAGTAGAGGGTAATTTTTTAGGGTTTCATAACTGCACTTTTTTATTTATTTCCTTTTTTTTAATGATGATAATGTTTAATATTAAGGTTAAAAATACATTTCTTTAATTAAATATATTATAAACACTATAAACACTCGTGTTTCTACTTTTACTTTTTTAAACTTTGCATTTAAAAACTATTTGAATTACAACACAAATCGCATTTTTGCATTTTTATTTATCATTTTCAATGTCCCCCCGGCCCCGGATGCATCGCGATGGACTGTGAATTTTGTTGGTTTTTGAATTCTCATTTTCGTTGCAGAAGTGTATATTTTTATCATCTTGATATCTTGAAAAATAAGGAAGGAAACAGCTTGTCAAATTAATATACACGCACAAATTTTGAGGTCGTGCAGTGCCAAAAGAATTTACTCAATAATTTTTCAAAATTTTTACAAAGGCAAGATAATGTATGGGCTCTTACCTTAATAAATATACTTTTTATGTTTAATTTAACAGAGGCAAAGTAAGGTATGTGCTTATGTGCATTGGAAACATCTTGAAAATAATATGACATCTCGTAGGCAAAGTAATGTACTCGTTTCATATACACTACTTTGCCGCTGTCTTGATTCAGGCTTGCAACATATCTTGAGCAGTAAGGATGTTTTTTTGAGGAAGTTAAAAACTTGTAAGTACGTTGTTATGAATTTACCCTTACTTTAATTTGTATAAGGTACTTTTCCAACCGATAGTGCTTTTAGTAAACTAATGTTTTATTAAAGAAATCTTACACAAATTAAATAATTTGTACTTGTTTTTAATTCCAAAGTTGCAGTATTAACAGTTTTATCTAAATTTTAAATTTCAAAATGCACTGGCAAAAGAAGGTATAAGCCCATACATTGTTTTGCCATTTTTTCCAAAATTTAACTTTTAAACAATTACAAAAGCAAAATAATTTAAGCGACAAAACACTAATTAGTCGACGGCAGAATGCTTTGGTTTTGATTTAGATAAAAAGATCAGGTCCAAAAACAGGTATATACAAGTTTTTAGAAAGAAATTAAAAAAATGCACTTAAATCACAAAAATTTCCTCGAAGTTTAATTATCTCGAGACTTGATTTTTGCTAGTATCTTTTTTGCACGTCAAAAATTTATTGACGTCTTTCCCATTGGGTTGCTATTATCAATATATTAACAAGGCAGTATCGTAGGATGGTGAAAAATAACGATAATTAATTTGCCATGGCTATAAGGAGGTAAATTTTGTCGAAATTGATTTTGGTGATATTTGCTGTTATCAAATTTGTGTGCCGTATATTTATTTTATCTTCAGTATTTAATAATCTTCTTTTATTGCGAATATGTGGATGTAACTTCTAGAGTTTATTAGAAGTTATTTGTATTAAATATTCGGTTCTTAAAAGTAAGTTCTGTGATATACTATGATATGACACATGGTTTGAAAAATTAATTTTGTGCTATATTTTCTAATTGCTAATTAAGTAACTTAAATCTACGTAATGTAAGAACTTATTGCTTAGCGGTACTTAATTGAATAGGAATAATTGGCTTTTCTAAATTAATTATCTCTAGCGTCGGCTACTTCCTTCGACGTCTCAGGCATAGCGATATCAGCAATATTGGGGACATTATTGCGATTCTAAAAATATATTTTTTTTTATTAGTTTTCGGTTGTCGGGCAAAATTTTTATGATAAGAAGATTTATCAGTTTGTAATTTAATATCTCTCTGTCTGACCAGTTCTACTTTTTTAAATTTAGGTAGACCCTTTCCACGTGCTTTAGTTTTGAGATATATGCTATATTTTCGCAATGAAAGTCAGAGGGATCAGATCTTTCTTTATTTTGTTTAGAAATTATATCGAGTTTAGTGTTTTCGTTATTTTCTTTTATGTTCGACTGTGCGTTAAAGTAGAACTTTAACGCACGAGGGCTACTTGAAAGCCTGCTGACGTTAATGTAATGCAATTTTCTATACTTAAGTACTTTTTTTTGTATTTGTTTTCATAAAGTTGTAACAGTCTGATTTGGCCAGTGTAAAAGATTTTAAAGTTCATTTTATACGCTGCATTTAGCAACAAAAGATGCTGTGTTTTGCAGTAAGCATTATTGATTATTGACCTCTTCGGTTAATTAGTCCTAAATTTATTTATTAGATTTGTTGTCAATAAGCTTAAGGTTGCCGCATTTATTAATGTAAATTTATTTTTTCTACTACCGTGCGTAAAGTACTCACTTTACGCACCCTCAATGAATCGTAAAATAGACCCTTTTAATGTGCAGTGCGTAAAGTACATAAGTTATTTTACGCACTAGTGCCTAAAGTAAATCTGACATATTTTTTGACGTTTAGGGCAGTGCGTAAAATAATATATTTTACGCACTAGTGCATAAAATAATTTATTTTACGCACTAGTGCCTAGAGTATTTTAATATTATTTTTGTTTTTTCATAAATTTTTCGGCAGTAGAAAAAAATTTGTATGCTACTCATGCGTAAAGTACCCTTTTTTATTCATGGGATTGTCGCATTCGCCTACGGCTCATGCGCCAATATTCCCATTCATAAAAAAAGGGTCACTTTACACACTTGTTGCATAAATAACTATTATTCTACATATAGGTTAATGATATATTTGTACTGCCTTTTATAACACTGTTGTGGCCTTGAGTAGCTGTTTTGATCATCCCTTTCTCTTATGTATTCCTCAGGCACTTTGTGACTATATTTATTTTAGTTGAGGTACTTCCTGACTCCACAACTGAGCTCGACGACCGGATCTAACGGGGTATCGTACAGAAGCTTAGTATTATTTTCATTTTTTTGTTTAATTATTATGGACTTAGCACCGTTGATCGTGCCTCAAGATAGCTAGCATAATTTCAATAAATTTCTTTATTTTTCTTGCCGATCGATAAAATACTTAATATTGATATATATTCGATTGATATTTTTCTTGTCGATTGATTTAATAATTAATATTTAAACATAAGTTCAGCAAGCTTTAAGATAGATTAATTTTATTTATTCATTTATTTTTCTGACCGATTGAAATAATCGCTCTTAATCTTTAAATATAAATCAAGTATTGACAGCCAAGCATTAAGATAGCTTTCAATAATTTTTTTCTTCATTTATTCATTTGTTTATCGGGTCGATTGATATAATTGTTGTGGCCTTTATCAATACGTGTTATTATCGCTACATTTATAATTGGTGCAGCAACTAGCGCACGCATACGTATATGTAATAAACGTAGGTAAACCAAAGTGATCACTTTGGATTGTAGTGTTTAGAGCATTTAGGTGTAAGGCATGCAGTACCGAGTTAACAACAGAATTATTGGTTCTCCATACAATCATCATATTGTACCATTATTATTAATTACTTAATAGTCTTTGACATTCCTTCGCCTGTTAGATTCAACAATTTCATAAATATTCTATAATATATTTTCTAAAATATTCTTATAAATAAAAATCCTTGTCGCCTTTAAATTGCAAAAATTTCACTGTAAGATTGTTGCAGTTGAGGAAAAAAACCTAGAAGCTAATAAATTGAACCGTAATTTAGATTGTGTTTTCTTGTTGAGTTAAGATTGAGTTTCTTTGTTTGAAGAACTTCTTTAGCGAGGGTAATCTCAGAAAAAATTAAACCCTAAGAATACCCCGTTACGTTTCTCCAAATTTTTGAACACTTCATGCATGGCCCCTCCGCTCGCTACGGGGGCGCAGCCAACCAAAACTAAACCAAACTAATCCAAATTATAAAAAACCTGCACATTTATATTATAGTCGCGCCATAAAAAGTCGGGATCTCCTACGCTCGATACAAATAAATACCCAAAATTTTTCGAGAAAATGGGAAAAAATTTAAAAAACCCTAATAAAAAAATTTCGGAAAGTTAATAAAAATATTATAAAACGAAATAAAAAGAAATTATCAAAATAAAAAAAAAGTTTGAGAAACGCAGTTTTCGGCGAAAAAAAGGCGAAGGAATTCGGCTACGAGGTCGGAGATGGCAAAATTTGGAAGAAAAAAATGCTTTATGGATTTTTTTTAAATGGAAGAAAAACGTAAAAAATGTTCGGAGAGTTAATAAAAGAATTATAATGAAATACAAAAAAATAATAAAAAAAGAACAAAAGATTGTTCGGTAGGTAAATAAAATTATTCTAAAATAAGACAAAAAAAAATGTTCAGAAAGTTAATAAAAGTTTTATAAAACAAAAGAAGGAAAAAAATTAATAAGCAAAAAAAAAAGTTAGAGAAACGGCGAAAAATAAGGAAAAAAATTAAAAAAGTGTCAAAACCGAGGGCAAAAGTTGAGAGAAAAGCTTCACTTCAATTGTGTGCTTATAAAGGTGAGGCACATAATTTGTTTTTCATTAAAGTACGCTGGGATAATTTCTTTTATTTTATAGCTCCATCTTCAGAGATATTCTTGCCAGCACACCACAACAAATAATAGTCTAAGTCTTTTCATACAGTTTTCTGAATTTGGCGGGCAAAAGTTTGTCTCTTCAGCTTCTTCCAATATTTCTCTGGGGTGATTTCATCAATTTCCATTGCAAAACTCGAAGAGAACAAACGGTTTGTATTAAGTAAATAAATTAAATAAATTGAAGGTTTAAAAAAAGACGTGACATAAGTTATAACACTCTAGTATGTTATGACTTATAAGTCACGCTATAACACTATTTGTTAACTGCTCAACAAACGGTTCATATTGTGAACTAATTAAAATCATTAATTAAATATCACCCTGTCGCAAGTTTGAACTTGAACTTGAAAAATGTTATATAAACATTCACTGTTAATTATAAACAACTTGAGCGGTCGACGGGAGCGACTTTAATCCTTAATGATGCAGCCATCAGCATTTTGTAACATATAAATACGCAGGAAAACGCCGAGTTAATCAGACTTTCGGGTCTCTCAAACCGCTCAATTAGTCGCTGGGCAGTACACAGGTACGTCCACTTCTAGTTGTTCTATCCCACAACCCCCATAACTGAGAACACTTATACACAGGTATAAGGTTGTCAGGTCCTTACCTAACCTGGGTGAACGTATGCATAGGTATACGGCATTCGGGGGCTACTAAAAAGTATAGAGAGGGTCGAATTTATGAAGTATTAGCACTTCTAGTAAAGGGATAGTTTTTGGGGAGTTTCAAAAATTAGTTAAAGTGCCTTAGCAATTTGTGATAAACTTAAAAGTCTTACCTTATAAATATCAGAACAAATACCTAAATAAAAGACAACCCGCTCACATAAGCTTTATTAATAAAATAGTAACGTCGCTTGCTAGACAAACTTTGAACTAAGCCTCCCTCGAGAAGACATGCATTTCATATTAATTGGGTATAGTGTAAACTCTTAATTCATCTATAATCTTAAACACGCCTTTATTAGTATACAATCTAACGGTTGTTAAGTTTGTTTGTAAATAAACTTGTTATTGTTTTTATCGATGTGTCTCCTTTATTATCTCTTTTCAACTTGACGTAGTGCGTTCCTAAATCTGAGTTACTCTCCTACACGCTAAGTAAGGCGTGTCGTCACAGATAAAAAATACAAGTCGTGACAATATGCCAGCTTTTACTCAGTGGTTTCAACAATAATGAAAGGCGTTGGTCTATGACTTGACAGTCAGGTGAAGGCGCGACTAAATTTTTAGCTAGGAATATATCAGTGATTTTTACACATTGAAATCAGGCCAATGAAATTTAGAGACAAAACTTAGATAAGAATGTCGTGAAAATTGACGTTAGCTTACAAAAAAACTACTCGATTCTAATTAAACTGTCTATTAATTTAAATATTAACAACTTTCACATGCACTTCAAAGACATTTAATATTTATCTCAGATTAGTTTGAGGTTATGGTATAAACCAATGAGAAGATTCTCTATAATGTATTTAATCTAGATTATCAGACTATTAAACCAAAGTAAAATAAGTTACTAAATTTTAATCTATATCCTATAACATTAATATTGCCCAATCCCTATCTTGAAATAATCCCATGTTGAATTCTTAAAGGTCTCGCTAAATGCACTAAACAGTTAAAAATATACTAAACCAATAAGATTATATGTGAAGCAAATATGTATATATAGCCCGTAAATATCTACAGGTATTAAACTAATCAAATCAATCCCATTACAGCGATAATATCATTAGACCAATAAACAGTTACTAAAAATATACTAAATCAGGTTACCTTACCTGTGAAATAAATATATAGCCAGTAAGTATCTAGGGGTGCAAACGAAATGAGCTCAATTCGATACCGGTATAAAGGCGAAAAATGTAATTTGCAAATTGGAGTTATGTGAAACAAATTACCGCCATGAGGTTTACAGCCAATTACAACAAAAATAAATCAATTAATTATCATATTATTAGCAAAATAAATTCTTCACTCGATCATGATAAAAGACAGAAATAGGTATGATACACGATAATAGATAACCTACTGCTGATTATCGGTAAGTTCAATAAGCAAAAATGGTAAGTTCAGTAAACAAAAATGAGAAAGAACGGTAATAGTTGCGATATAGTGACGGTATATACAGTCGTTTAACTGTAAGCTCATTAATCAAAATGATACATAACAATAATAGTTTCTATATATGTAAGCAGACGACCTACAGTCGTTTAACGGTAGATTCATTAAACCAAACGGTAAATAACGACAATAGAGATAATAAAAGGACTTTAAATTAAAAAAGGAAGATCAACTTGCTAATGCCTTTGCAAACAATGGAATCCAAAGGCGTTTCTTGCGAAGTTACGTCACAACCAAGTTTTTGTATTATCCTAACAAAGGACCTCTATTCGCCTAAATTGAACCGAGAACTCTCTAGGTCGGCATAGAAGAGATCGGTGACGGACGTTCAGCCCCAAGGGAGGAAATTCTGTCCCACAGAAGAACCCTAGTTAAATTATAAATAATTTCAACCATCCAACACTAACATGTAACAAACCTTTTTTTATAGGAAGGGTAACGACACTATTTTTCACACATCGTTTTTAAGCAATATGGTCTATAAGTTCAGAAAATACACATACTAGCTCATTTGCCACTTAACTCAACGACAGAATTAGGCGGTATTTAGACCTGGTGGTCAAAAATAACAACGATAATTTTATATACTCAATTTGTCTGCTCGCCTTGAGTGTCCAGACGAAAAGGGCTCATCCATTCCCGCAAAAAAGATTATATAAGTACCCAATCTGTCAAGAGGGCGCTTCAAACGGAGTTATCATTTGACCGACTCGGAACAGCATTCATCGATACTGGTGGATTGTACTCGGAAGGAAGGTAGCGAGAGTGTCGACAACACAAATCGACAAGTAAAAAAGAAAATCTCACTACCGGATTTTGTAACATTCCAACGTTACAACGCGTGTATTTTTCTTTTCTTTACGTATGTGTATGTGTGCATGCGAATAATGACTATGAGTTGATACTGTTGGATACATGTATTTGATGATATTTTATCATGATGATAAACATGGAAAAATTATCCAGTTTGGGTTAAATCGGTATCTTGGAATACACTACTTCTAAGCAATTGTAGTCTACTGCCAAAACTTACCAGATATTGTTAATTTTTATAAGGTCGTGTATGTTTAATTCGGCATCGTTTCCTACTAAATAAGAATTGACAAGATTCTGGCATTTATTGATAAATTTATTTAAGGTATTACTGTCACCATCAAAAGCTATTATCCATTTTGGATATAAAAAGGTTCCATTTCATTGAACTTCTTTGGTTTTCATTATGCACTTTACTTGCTGTACCTGCGGTTCTATTTTCACTTTTCGTAAGAGCTACTAGCCTGTTCATAAATAATACAACAATTTATGTTTTGCTGCTTATTTGTTGTTTCTCAATGACTGAATAGAAGTGATTTTAAATAATTGTTAATTGATTACAAATTTAAAATGAATGTCTCAGATTCTCCTGCGAAGACCTCCTAAAATTAAATTGGTGTGAGCAATACACTGCCTAAACTATCCCTAGTTAAGTACATTATACAGAGTGTTGGAGAACTGGAAAAAAATTGTACTTATTTTTGTAGTCTTGACTTCTTCCTCGGTTCTTGCTTTGCCAGATGCCTGACATTCTGAGATGTCGGGGAATGGAGCTGATCTCAGGGATGATGTTGTCTTCCGACGTACGTCCTCTATGGTTGTATTTGAGGGTTGAAACCGAAGACAGCAAACTGATTTCAGTGTTTCGAAAGCTACGCGAAATGAACTACCGTACATTCCAACCGACTGCGACATCTAAGTAATTCATAGGCCGAATTGTATTTTTGTTGAAATATGTCTTGCTATTTTGGTGCCCACTTGTTACAACATTATTTGGAATCGCGTTGATTGATGTTTTTGTTATACACAATTTTAATTTAGCCCTATTTTGAAGCATGCTGTTTTGTAAAGCGCTCGTTTGATAAGCAGAGCTGCCTAAAAATGATACCCGGTATACAATTTTTTCTCCAAACATTTTGCAAAAGCCCCTTCTTATTCTTCCAAAAAGACTGAGGTTATGGAAAATATAATTGCATAAAGTTCTGAAAGACGGAAATGAGACTGGATGGATTTGGTAGCGACAGGAATAAATTAACAACATAATGTGATATTTATTATTCTTGGGGGTGCTGAATCTAGTTTGGGTTAGTTTGGGTTAGTATATAATATATTAATATTAAAATATTTTACTGCTTTATAAACATTATTTTCTTCGGAACTATTCTTGATAATGAAGGGCCCCTGTAGTAGTGAACTAAATATAACTTCCTCTCATCCTCAAAAAATCGATGCTGAGATGGAAGGTTAGTTGGCCCTTTTTCCTCGCTTCTTTTCCTCCTTGGAATCAGTGAATAACCCTTATAGCTCCGGTTCGAAATAACTTTACGTCGTTGCATATTAAAACAGGTAAGCACTAACAGATAAAGCACGATGCCTTATTGAAGTAAAACCTTTAAAAATAGAGTAATTATGTGAGAAGGTGTTTCCTAGACCCAGATTTAGACCTCTATTTATTTTCGGTAGAAAAAATTATCCTTCGTTCCCGATATTTTGATAAACAGTATCGGTAAAGTTGTAAAGTAGTTAAAATATTTCACAGATTTATTCACTTTATCGATAATAAAATATATTTATAGGTACTTAAAAATAATTGTGATCATATTATCATCGAGATCTGCTAAAATTGGATATCTGCCAAGTTAATAAACGCTCATATTTCTCATAGCTAGAGCTATATCAACATTGCAAGCGTGCAATGCAGGAAAACCTTATACTCCTAAAGTATGGATAATTTGGTTAGGTATATAAAGTAGAAGATTGTATTTAATAAATTACCTTTTAATAAGATAGTTAGTAAATTATCTAAGCACTAGTTAATTCCGAAAAGATAACCTGTCGGTGTCGGTGAAAAGCAAAGCAACTCTAAAGTCCAGTTTTATAATTTTTGTTATAGTTACAATGCTCGTATATTTGTTCAATATTCTTATTTTGTTTGAGCCATAAAAAATTGACGAGATTTTAATTGTTATATTGAAGTCGTCAGCATCGCTTATTTTTATAATAGCTCTTTAGAAAACAAGGGCAATTGAAAACGATTTTTTCTAGTGCTTTTATAGAAAAACTTAAGTGAAAGCATGCATGTTTTCTGTATAAAGACTGTACAATACCTCAGTGGACAATCGTCATCTTGTTTATAATCTGTAAACTGGCCCAGATGAAAGATTACTAGCCTACAATAGAAAAAAAATTCACTACTAAACTTAATATCAACCATTATTGGATGCATTCAGGGACGCTCAGCGGCTGAAATACTGACTAAGCGATTTCCCTGAATGGGTAAGCTAACACACAGCTCTGAGAAAGCCGCTGAATAATGAACTCAGCCAACAAATATTACGCTGAGTTCCTCAGCTGTGTCAAAAAAAGGTTGAAAATCAAAAATTTTACTGTAAAGTATTACATAACGTTAAAATAATTTGTTTTAAAGTGCGACGACGTGCTTTCAGGTAGGTATCTTTTTTAGTTTTTATCGCAATAATTGCACAATAATTCTATCTGGATCAGGCAAAAGATAAGTAATAAAATAATGAACAATAGATGATTTATATAAGTTATTGGACATGATCGAAAATAATCCTGTTTCAGGCTGACAAACAGAATTCTATTCAGGGAAGTGCTAGTTACTGCAGGCTGACTTAATTAGCGCTTATCTAAGCTGCTGAACGTCCCTGAATGCGCCCATTGACTGATGTTTAACCTGAGAAGAACCTTCTTGTCCAAAGATTTCCTTCATTATCGACCTAGGTCGAATAATATAGGCTTCTGGCAAGATAGTTCGAAAGCAAAAGTGCTTTAAAAGTAGACAACCAGTTATACAGATTTCCATCACCTAGAGGTGTTCTACACTTTCAAAAATATCGATACTAGGAATATATTCGAGCATCGTAGTCCTTCCATGATAATACGGTAGGTATTATTTTATGGCCTATCAGCACACAGAGTTTAAAGAACGTGTTAAAAAAAAAACAAACATCTCAGCTCGCCCCGGACGCATATTCATAAGTTACCGATGAAACAAGCACTACAAACAGACACTCGCATGAACGACTGTAAAGCCGGACATACACATTGGCCAATATATTTGCCGAAACATTTGTCGAAACATCGGGCAAATCAATTGTGTACAATTACGGCAACCACACATTGGACGTATCGCCAAAAATGTTTGTGGACGGCACCAAAGACTTGCTCGAATCCCTTTGATTTGTGGCTATTTACCGACAACGAAACGAACACCGGCAAACTTTGTCAAGCCGCGGCCAACCCCGACAAACAGACCTCACACACATTCGTGCTGGCCGAGGCTTGCCAGACTTGGCCAAATATACATGCCCGGCATCATACAAATGTAGTTGTTTTTCATGCGTTGGGTTAGTTTTTGTTGGTTGCGCCCTGGGCCGAGCAAAGCGAGCGGATAGCGCCAGGCATGAGATAATCACATATTTGAAGAATGAAACGTAACAGGGATATTATGGTTAACATTTATATTACAGTCGCCCTATGCGAGCGCTTGTTTCGTCTGGAACTTATGAATATGCGACCTGGACCATCAGTTCATTTGTGACGGAACAAATCGCACTGGTCTGGCATTACGTATAAGGGTGTAGTGGGCCCTAAGAAGGACTACGGTACGATGATCGAATAATTAAGATTGCTCTTCCTTACCAGGTAAGTCAACCAATTTTATAATTATTCTTTGCATCTTCGTCCTACTATGATAATATGGTAGATGTTTAAAGCAAAATACATTGCGATTTAAGTAGAGAACTATAGTATCTATATTAATAACCAAAGGAAACTACACACACACACATAAAGATGTATACACTAACGCATATAAACATAAACAAAGTTAGTCATATTGAAACTTTACAAACAGTTTTTTTAACCTCTCCTTATTCATAAAAAATTTTATTACCTATTATGCATTTAGTAAAACTGTTTTGCTTACTGACTGACGGTAGATTACAGAAATTGTTGAAAACAGTGGACTTCTCTATCGAATTAAATTAATATCCAGACCCGACCTAAAGGCGGCCGAAGTTGCTGCAGGACGTATATACTATGACTTGAAGATGTTAGTATTAATGCTACTCTTGGTTAAGACCTGCTTGACCAATCGGCTAATAATCTCTGTAGACGCCGCATGGTGGGGTTGTTTATGAGTTAGTTTTGATGTATAATTTAACTGGTATGATTCTGTTATATTTATACAATGTACTATTGTCGCGGCATAACCATGTACATCACTGAAGGATTTGGTCTTATTACATACTTATACAGGGTGTCCAAAAAAGTATGCAACATATGGGAAACTTCTTTATTATTGGATTCTCAAAAAATTTTATTCTTCATAAAAGTTGGTGCTTGCCCTAAAACAGTAAACGAGTATTTCAAGTTTTACGTACTGCTTTTAGTGCGAACCCAAATGTCATTTTTCCGAAATCGCGTCAAGAGTAAAGTATCTTAATTTATAAAGATACAGCAAAATCTTATAAAGAAAAGTTCTCCCAAATTAAAAAAGTAATCTAAATATGAAATTTGAGTTAAGTACATCAATTTTTAATTTCCCTTTTTTTTCTCGGTTTTTTCTCAAACGTTACGCCATTGGTGAATGTTTTGTTCTTTTGTTATTAGTATACTTGCCAAGCAACTTTAAATTTTATTTAAAGTAGACATTAGTTATATAGTTGCATAATGTTTCAGTTTTTACAGAGATAAAAGCCAGTTTAGGTATCAGTGTGTTGCAAACACATTTAAACAATTTTGGTCCAAAATAATTGTCCACAATAATTATTACAAAATACAATTATTGTAATGACTGACTCAATAATAATTAATTTCATATGTCAGATCTAAGTTAATTTATTGCTATTTATTTGTTTTTATTCCAAAAGCATGGCCTACTCTTCAAGACCAAATATTTTATATGGCTTTTTAGGATACTTTGGCATATTTTACTCATCGGGTGCAAAAGATAAATAAATTATTAGTTGTTTTACATGAAATGAAAAGAGTTGGGTCTATTCATGATTTTGAGTGGAAAAATTTTTGAATCAAAAATGTTTAAATGTGTTTGCAACACACTGATACCTAAACTGGCTATTATCTCTGGAACAACTGCAACATTATGCAACTATGTAACTAATTTCTATCTTAAATAAATTTTGAAGTTACTCTGCAAGTATACTAATAACTAAAGAACAAAACATTCTCCAGTGGCGTAACGTTTAAGAAAATATCGAGAAAAAAAAAGAAAAATTAAAAGTTGATACTTATTTAGATTACCTTCTTAATTTGGAAGAAGTTTTCCTTATAAGATTTAGCTGTATCTTTATAAATTATGGTACTTTACTTTTGACGCGATTTTGAAGAAATGACATTTGCGCCCGCACTAAAAGCAGTACTGAAAATTTGAAATACTTATTTACTGTTTTAGGGTAAGCATCAACCTTTATCAAGAATAAAATTTTCTGAGAAACCAATAATAAAAAAGTTTCCGATATGTTGCATACTTTTTTGGACACACTGTATAAGCCGGTAATAGTTAGAACACTAAATACAATCTTTTGCTTCACAGACAATATATTTAAAACTTTCAGCATGGTCGCAATAGGGGTGTACCTATTACATTTCAATATAGCTCTCATAGCGCGGTTGTGGACTGTGTACAATCTGGATTTGGTCAATCTTCAAAGCAGGCAGATTGTATAAAAGGGTCGAGCAAAATTCAAGATGAGGAGCGGCTATACTGTTATATGACAATAATTTGGTGCTGAATGATAATTGATTCCCCACTCTCGCAATGAAGTTAATTTTCTTAGAGAATTTACGTGTTACATAATCAGCATTCGCATGAAAGTTTAGATTTGAATCAAATATGACTCCCAAATATTTTATTTGGCTTTCATGTCGCCGTTGATAACTATGTTTATATCATCAAAATTAAAATTTTTTAAACTGTGCCAAATAAACACAACTTTGATTTTAAACCGTTCACTGACAGTTTGTTGTTACAAAGCCATTTGAATAAGTTCTCTAGATCATCATTCACAACCCGCTGCATATGACTTAAATCCGTTCCCGCCAAGTAAATCATGGTATCGTCAGCAAATAGTTGGATGTTACACCCATTTACAGCTCCAACAATGTCGTTGACATACAACAAAACCAACAGGGGACCCAGTACGGTTACCTGCGGCCCTCCATGAATAACACTTAATGGATCGGACATAGCATCCTTAAATTTAACCCTTTGATGCCTATTATGCCACTTATAACTGCCACCACAGTTGTAAACGTCTTATATTTATTTAATATAGTGAATTAAAAAATGATTAATATAACGTGATTCAAGGAATTTATTGTTTCGGCCCTGGTAAGATCTACTGATAATTCGCATTTAAAGATCCTTTACACAAATAGTGCACTATGTAAAAATCGACCTCTCCTATTGGTCGATCCATCTCGTATTACGATATGTCTGCGTGATGCAATCGATTTCTGTCAAGAGCTCTGGTGATGTAGAGGTTTAGATCGTTGGCTCTCACCTGGAAAACGCGGGTTCGAACCCCGTTGCCTTTTTTTATTATTTTTTAAAGATTATGTTTCTAAACAGCTTTTTTTCTTGATTTTGGGTATGTCTTGGGTTAGCACCTGGCTGGTTTCCTTTTCTTAAGCCCCCGTAGCGAGCGAAGCGAGCGGAGGGTCATGCGGATCGACCAATGGGAAAGGCCGATTTTTATATAGTGCACTATTTGTGTAAAGGATCTTATAATGCTGATAATTCGGATATGGCGCTAGATGCTCGACCATCAATCTCTAGAGAGTCCCAAATGCAAAATTAAAAGATGTGAAGGGTCAACCCAGAAAGAGATGTAGTGCCTCTAATACAACTATGACAAGACAACACAATTCAGCCTCTGCTCGAAAAAAGTGCTAAAAAGGTGAACACTATTGTGAGCAGTGTGAACAACCAATGTGTTTAGCATACTTCAAAAAACACAACAAAACATACTTATTTGTATGTACTTTATTGAGATTTAGGATAGTAGAACTGTTATATTTAGTTATACATGTTTTATTTTAGAAAAACTGTTTGCATTAATGTTTTATAAAGTTTTGGGCCAGTTTCGTGATACGATTTCAAAGTTAAAGTAATAAAGAGACATTGGCATGTAGAATATATTACCTGTAAGTAACATGCCAATATCACTTTATCATTCATATGCCACTTAGCCTCAAGAATGCCCAGTCCACATTCCAAAGAGCCATGGATTATATCCTCCTTGATGTTCGGAATGAGCACTGTCTTGTCTACATGGATGACATTATCATATATTCCCCGACTATCAATGAACATATTTGTAGGTTAACAGAAGTCTAAACGCCTTTGAAAGGCAAATCTAAAAATGCAGCCTGATAAATGCAAATTTTTAAGAAAAGAGTTAGCTTATCTTGGTTATTATATTACCCAAGAAGAGGTGAAACCAAACCTGTCAAAAATGGAATGCATTCAGAAATTTTCCACACCTGTCACGTCTAAAGAAATTAAGTCCTTTCTAGGTTTAGCGGGATATTATCGACGCTTCATCCCTAATTTTGCGAAAATATGAAAGCCCTTAACAAAACAGAAGGATGTCCCTTTTTATTTCAATTTAAATGGTAAATCTTCCTTTGACGAACTAACACGGTACTTGTCTCTGACTCAAGTCTAATCTACACCAATTTTGAGGAAATATTCCTTTTGACAACTGACCCATGTGCGTTCGCGAATGGCGCTGTTTTATCGCAAGGTCCCATATGAAAGGATCTTCCAATAGCATATGCTTCCAGGACCTTGTGCAATGCAATGTCTAGCTTAGTTTTGTCTGCTTGTGTAGTAAGATTTAAATATGTGTTAGAATAGTTTTGTAGCTATTCTTGTTTTCATTTAGAAAAAACGTTAATTTCTAATGCTCTACAAAGCCTAATAATATATTTTAACTTACTTTTTTAATCCTAAAATGAAGTTTTCTTTCCTGAACATTGTATTTTGTAGATATTGACAGACCAAACTCAGTCCAAGTAAAATAGGTTTATATCCTGGCATCAAACTTAAGATTTCTCAATGCTAAATAATGTAAAATGTGGTGGGCACACGATCTTGAAATGAAGTACGTAGTATGACCACAAGTGGCAACGTTGGGCCGTCATCGAGTATCAATAATAACCACCAGTGGTCACTTGGTCCTCTATTGAAAAATCAAAATGTCGGCTGGTAGGCACGTGGCGCCCAACGTGTTAAACTTGCTATAATGC
Source organism: Pissodes strobi (assembly GCA_016904865.1). NCBI lineage: Eukaryota > Metazoa > Arthropoda > Insecta > Coleoptera > Curculionidae > Pissodes > Pissodes strobi. The sequence continues at coordinate 8,427 of MU183652.1, read as the reverse complement.
ACCAAAAATCATTAAAACTGGCTGGAAGATTAAAACACTAATTACATTTTAAAAATGTGATAATTTATTTGGTCCACAGTGTAAATGCCTATTCTAACTTATTGTTAAAAAGAATTTGAAGCCTTTCTGACGCTTCATATTTTGAAAAGGAAATATATCTGGTAATTGATTTTTGTCGAACTTTTACGAATAAAATCACTTCGCTATTTAGAATCAAATAGATGCCAAATATTGTTTCTACTTGCATACTGTTATTTTAATTCGGCTAGTATTTGGTCTTAAATATTTAAAATTTGTTTACGTGGGTATATAAATGTATCAATTAATGATCAAAAACACCAATTTAATGCTTAATATTTATATTTATTGTTTCGCAAACCGATGCAGCATTCACATAAAGAAGCATTAAGATATACTAAATTAGACTAGAAATATATCTAATATAATACATGTTAACATTCTCAGCAAAAGCGTAGATGCGCTGTTTTTCTATTTAGTGATTACCATTTCTTCCAACCACCGTTCCAACCACCAGTTCCTGCACCGTTCCACGCTCTGGCACCAGCTCCGTTCCATGCTCCGACACCAGCTCCGTTCCAGGCACCAGCTCGTCCTCCATTCCAAGCTCCGTTGTCAGCTCCCCATCCAGCTCTATTACCTTCGTTCCAGGCGCCATTACCACCGTTCCATTCTCCAGCTTCCCAACCGCCTGGCTTAGCCATAGGTTCAGCGAACACCACGAAGAGTACCATAAAGGCGATGGCAACAGTGGCGTGCAAAATTTTTCTGGGGCCCCCCCGCAGAAATTTTACGGGGCCCCTCGATCATACCGTGTGGGCAACACTAGCAATTAAATCTGTTGTTTGACCAACATCGATTTCAGTGCTCTGTAAAATTTTTGAAAGTAAATTTGCGTATTCAAAAAGTTTACTTTGAAATGTGAGTAAAAAGATAAACTTTAAATTTTCTATTTTCTTTAATAGTGCTTTCGCCTCATCTCTATCAGACTTTTTCTTAACCACTACAGCCAAGTTTGACAAGCACTTGCATTGGATATTTCTAAGGCATTGGACAGAGTTTGGCATGACGGATTGCTCAACAAACTACAGCCATTCGGACTACCATGCAGCCTCTCTCTGCAGCTGGCTTGCTATTTTCCTTAAGAACCGATCACTGCACGTTGTAGTTGATGGACACATCTCAAGACGCATTCACCATTCACGCAGGCGTGCCTCAGGGCACAATTCTTTCACCAGCTCTGTTCTTCCTCTATATTGATGACCTGCTGACCGAAACGAATAATTCTGTTTACAACTTTGTAGATGACAGTACCCTTGTCTCCCAATTTAGATCAGATTAGTATATTTCATTACCAGTCCGGAAACTAGGCTCTTCCGGTGCGCGCATGACAGTTTCTGGTGTGAGGCGTAGCCGAACAGCGGAAGTCGTGCAAGCACAGGAAAAGCTGTTTCTGGACGTGTAATGAGCGATATTTTTCATAATACCTCTCTGAAATCAAAACATAAACGTAAAATTATTATAATTTTACGTATTCAAAATCACTTCATAATACATTTTGTATTAAAATGTAAGCAAACGTCAAACTTGCAAAACAATCAAGACACAGGTATTTATCTAATGTTCATCAAGCGTTGCTATGGAAATCTGTTTGTATGATTTGTTGTAATTGAACAGGCAGCTAATTTTGGTGTATTTGCAGAGGAGTATAACATATACTCTGGTATTTGTGATAAGTAAAGTCAGAATAAATATATAAAATAATTTTACTTAAAATTAGACTATTGACGCTAAAATGTACTAGATTAACTTTGTAGACTGCATCACTGTATAATTATAACCCAATTTATTATACTTTATGCTTATTTTGTGACTAAATAACTGCAAATTTAGCACTTAAAATTTAAAATTGGGGAGCGGAAAAAGTTTTCCGGTGCGGGCGTCCGGGAAAAGTTTTCCCGCTGCCTAATTTTGCGGGCGCACCGGAAAGACTTACTTTCTTTGCTCTACAGAGACGTCGAAAAGTTTTCAGAGAGGTATTATGAAAACGTTTTTTTAAAATGTCTTGATTATCTTTCAGGAAGGACTCAACGGTTTGTTTATTCTCTAATGTTGAATATACTAAAGATGCTTCCAAATGAATTCTTGCTTTCTCATGTATAATTAACTTGATACAAAAGTTAATTTAAACATGACAATTAAAATATATAAAAGTTTTAATAAATGTTAATTCAATACGGAGTATACAGCGGCCCCTGCGGGGCCCCTGTATACTCCGGGGCCCTCCCGCACTGCAGGGTCTGCAGGGGCTGGTTTGCACGCCACTGGATGGCAAAGAACAAAAACGATTTCATGTTTTCTTTTTGTTGATATTTCTTAGTTGACTCGTTGATAATGTCTGATTCTAAGGGTGGTCGCGGCCAGTATTTATACTAAAGTTATTCGATTGCGTTTGCGTTAATGCTATACAATCTACGTTATACAAAAATATTTTTGCAGTCACACCGGTAAAAGTGCCTTAAAAATAGTTGTTATTGTTACATACTAATCATTTACATATTATTGTTTACTCGAGAACATTAGTATGTGCATTTAATTATGAAACTTTTTTGGATCATATTGTTCTGAGTTAAAGAATTATTATGAAAACAAATACGAAATAATTATTTACTATTGCACTTAAAGAATAATATAACTGTAAACAGAGCAAAATGTATGATAATCTCGCGCCATATTTATGATATAAAGGGTTACTTAAATTTGAACTAGCCGTCAAGCGAGCTATATGAGAGAATTCCGAGCTTCTTTTTTTCGAGTGGATCACTTCATCAAAATTCGTTTTGTTCCGTCAATCATGTTCTTTTGGATTCGTAACAGTTAACATTTTATGGAACATAATCTGAGATCTATAGCGACAAGTAAACGGTATCCTTATTTTGTAGTACTTTACAATTTTTTTTTAATAAAGAAATTGTCTTGCGTGATATTTAACTGGTTTCCTCTAAGCGGGAGATCAAATATGATGAGATGTTTTATGTTTTCAATCTGGATAGTACGTAGGCATGAAAAATTAAGCAACATGCAATGTCGGTAAAAATAGTTTCAGAATTGCTGATGGATAAATTGGAATTTACGCCGTTTAAATGTTATATTCATAGAAAAAACGAATAAATATTTTTCGCCGGTGTCTTCAAGAGAAATATGTGAGTTTGCCATGCAAATCAAAATTAAGCATAATTATTATTGTGGTATTGATAAGATAAGATACCGACAAGTATAGTGAAAGTGATAGCGCCTCAAATTAGTCATGTTCTTTAGTTAACAAATCATTCAACAGGAGATTTGCATTGGTAAAGCCATTATATATATAAAAAAAAGATCCAAACATGATTGGTAAATATACGCCCATTCAGTGGCGTATCCAGGCTGGGGTTCTGGGGACGGGGAGGGCAAAGCACGTAAACAATCATTGATTAACCACTTGAAACATTTTTTTTTCGGTTGACTCGGTTGGTTGATAATAAGCGATAAATATGTTAAATTACATATTTAAAGTTTTTAAAAAGTACAAAATAGTAAACAAGAAACGACATAAAATATATTCATCGAGATATCTATGTAACTATGTAACACAAAGTTAAATTAAATACAAAAAGTATTTAAAAATCAACTCAACTAGGTTGAAAATGTTTTTAAAAAATACTCTTAAATAAGTAAAAACAGAAAATAGAATTGTTAACATATTAATAAAACCGACAGTGGCGGCGCCAACATCTTTTTTCCGTGTGGGCGCTGTACGGCCCACACTTATTTCAGGTGGGCACCTTTCTTTTGTTGTATCACTCGCCGCAGGCGGAGGCCAATTCGTCGAAGACTGAACATTTTCGGGGGGCCATGCCCAATTTCCGCCCAAAAGTTGTTAAAAACCAAAAAGGTCATGGGGTCGAAACGAATAAAAAACATAAACATGATGGTGAATGTTATTACATTAAATCAAACCAGTTTTCCCATATACAGGGTGGTCCGTAATGAATGAGTCATATTTTAACCGTAGACGTCAAAATATTGCGATTTAGCTAAATTTACCTTAATACCAAAATCGATAATTACCGAGATACAGGGGGTCAAAGTTAAAATATAGTTTTTGGTTTTAATTAATATTTTCATAAGTATCTGACTGATCTTGCTGAAAATTGGTACGTTAGGGGTTTTTTAAGGTGGGAAATAGGAATCTAGCGTCTATTTTGTTACACTTGATAGGGGGCGCTCCCTGCCGACCGCTTTGCCTATTAATGAGGCACTAACTTTTTTCTGCTTAACTGTTCAGCCATTCTGATTGCAAAATGTGATTCTCCTATGTTTTTTAGATGAAAAAGGTATACTTGATTTAATTCGATTTAACACTCCGTTTTCGAGAAATTCGAACTTAAATTATTTAATGCATTATGATTTTATGTTGATACTGTCAACAATATTATTTTACATACCATCGACAACCGACAACGCATGACAGTAAGCGTCAAAAGTAGTTCCGAAGCACTTTTTTGCTGTTTTTACATTAAGTAAACTCATAAACTTATAAGAAATGCCGAGGCATAACGCTTTTACAAATGATGAATTTCGAGACATGATACGCTCAAGCCCATTACAGTGGCCGTGCCGCACCCAGGAGATATTTGGAAAGGTACCCGAATCGCAGGCAACCAGACCATCATCTTTTTCAAAGTCTTTTTAGACGATTAGGTGAAACGGGTGAATTTCGTCCACGGAAAGAGTTGGTCGTCCAAAAATTGTAAGTGTAGAGCAGGAAGAAGAAATCTTGGTGCGGGTAGAGGAAAATTCCTCAATAAGCACATGACGTCTACGGGCAGCAACAGGAATAAATAAAACAACAATTTCAAAAAGTTTTCAATATCATTTAAACCCCGTCGGGGAAATGTGTTACCTCGTGACCTACCTGCAAGACTAACCTTTTGCAACTTTTTACTGGACAAGCAAGTAAATGAAGCTGGTTAAGTAAAGTGTTGTTTACGGATGAGGCGACCTTTACGAGACGTGGTGTTTTTAATTGGAGAAACAATCATGCTTGGGAACAGGAAAACCATTATTAGGTTAGGGAAAGGCATTTTCAGCACGAATTTTCGATAAATATTTGGTGTGGCATTATCGGGGACTTTATTGTTGAGCCATTTGAACTGCCAGCGCGACTTAGTGGTAAAGACTATTTGCAGTTTTTGCAAAACGACTTGCCAACCTTATTAGATGAAGTTCCATTGGCAATTGGCAAGATATGTAGTACAGGCACAGGTAGGGAACTTTTTAGATGAAAGTTTTCCACACAGGTGAATCGGTCGTGGCAGCGAATTTCCTTGGCCTGCTCGAAGCCCCGATCTTAATCCTTTAGATTTTTACTTTTGGGGCCATCTAAAAGACTTGATTTACAAGGCAGAAATTTTAACACGCGAAAATCTTCTACAGAGAATTCGTGAAGGAGTTAATACCATTCGGGAAAAAGAAGGTAGCTTATTTAATGTAAGGCGGTATTTAATGAAAGCAATAAGAAAATGTATTGAAGTTAATGGTGTCCATTTTGCCGATCTATTAAAATAGTTCTTAGTTGTTAAAGGCCTTTCGCATTATGTGTAGATTTGCTATTATTACATTGTTTATTATTGTTATTCTTTTTAATGTATTGTTAGGCAAATACATTTTTTCGTCATGACCAAAGCCTAAATTTGTCGAAAACGGAGTGTTAAATCGAATTAAATCAAGAATACCTGTTTTATCTAAAAAGCATAGGAGAATCACTTTTTGTAATCAGAATTGCTGAAAAGTTACGCAGAAAAAAGTTAGCGCCTCATTAATAGACAGAGCGGTCGGCAGGGGGCGCCCTCTATCAAGTGTAACAGAATAGTCACTAGATTCTTATTTTACACCCCCAAAAAAAAACTCCATGTACCAATTTTTAGCAAAATCAGTGAGATACTTATGAAAATATTAATTAAAACCAAAAACTATATTTTAACTTTGACCCGGTAATTATCGATTTTGGTATTAAGGTAAATGTAGCTAAATCGTAATATTTTGACGTCTAGGATCTACAGTTATAATATGACACATTCATCATGGACCACCCTGTATATAAAAAGGATTCAATTAAAAATTTCAATTAGGTACCTATGTAATTGTAATAGGAATATAGTTATTTCGTTTTTAAATAAATTTGTATAAAATATTTTAATAGTTCCCTACTAAATTTTTAAAAATCATTAATAATCATATGAAATTAATAATAATTATAAAATAAATAGGTATTAACGGCAAAACAGACGGCAATAGAACTCGAACTGTGGTTGCTGCAATGAAGATGCTAGCAATAATTTGTAATACACAAGTAATATATATTCCTGTTATAAAAATAATTTTTATATACAAATCAATTTGAAATTATGAATAAAAGTTTCAGCAGTAGATCTTGATAGACAAAAACAAATTTTGTTTGTAGCTGTATGGAGCGTGGTTACCCCGGTTTTATAAAGAAAAGTATTTTATAAATGCTTATGTTTTTCTTGGGTAGGCACCTGGGTGGGCACTCTACATGTTAGGGAAGGGCACGTGCCCATTCAAACCCTCCCTTGGCGACGTCACTGAAAACTGACCCGAAAAGTGCGCGTAGAGATCCTTCTCCGAGATTTAAGACTATAAATTATTATTAATAATGTTTTAAGCATGTTTCTCTGTTGAGTAGCGACAGACCAAAAATTTACTCTTTATTGTTTTGCTACTGAAATTTTTGATTGTTTTTGCTATTTATTAAAAATTTGTATTGTTCTGGAGGGGACAATTGAGCCTTTGAGACCTCCCCCCCTTCCCACTGTATCTACACTGTGCACAGATTCTCTGCCTAGATTCTCTAAATTGTTTGAATTAGTTATGTGGAAAATAACACATACTTGATTTTTCCAAAAAAATGTCAGTTGGCTAATAAATATCAACATGGATATACAGAGGAAAAATTCATATTGACTTTTTGGGAAATTGAAGTTTAAAGGTGTGTCAGCAGTCAACTATATTTATCAGAAAGAAAACAAAAAGTTGCGATAATGAGAAACAATAAAAAGTATAATATCTCCAGTCTTATTGAAAATAAAATTGGAATAGCTCAAAGAATTATTGCAGGGCCTAATCTGTTTTTAATTTATATCCGAGAATATTAGATATTATGCGGATGACACAAACTTGGTAGTTGGAGGTAATAATGCTAATGAGGTAACTGAAAATGGTGGTAATATTTTGTCCAAGACTAGGCAAATGGTTTACTGAAAATAAATTCGTTTTGAACAAAGAAATCAAACAATTTAATATTTCGAGGTAAACTCAGTAAATGTGAAAAATCAATAAATTTTCACTAGTAATACCACAAGAGTTTTAATTATTTACGGACATTTTTTCGAGCACATGAATATTTTGAAAATTAATAATTTTTTAAAAATATTCATGAGCGAGAAAATGTCCGGATTTAATTTAACCTCGCGTGGTATTCGGTGAAAAAAATCTACACCAAAATGTAGGTATTTAAAATAATTTTAAAATCATATTTTTTGTGTTTCATATTCAAAATGATTCCATTTCAACACGCAAAGAGTATCGAAAAGAGCCTCTTTTCGACACTACATTTGTTGACTGATTGCTATGACATAGTTTGTGTAAAGGGATTTACTCATCTTCTTGTAAAGTCGTTCGAGTGCAACCTGTTCCAAAAAAAAGGCAAGAAAAACCACGCCTTCAAACTATCGCCCAATTGCCTTGCTTACAATAATCTTCAAAGTTATGGAACGTGTAGTCAATCAGCAACTACTCAAGTACCTCGAGAACAACAGAATAATCAGCGATAATCAATACGGCTTTCGCAGAGAGATCAACTGGAGATATATTGGCATATATCTGACTCATATGGAGTACGGCAATTTCGAAGGCATTCGAAATAGAGTTTGGCATGCCGGACTGCCCAACAAACTGCCGTCCTTCGGACTGCCAGCCTCCCTCTGCAGCTGGCTTGCCAGTCTCCTTAAAAGCCGATCTCTGCACGTTGCAGGTGATGGACACATCTCAGACACATTCACCATTAACAGGGGCCTGCCTCAGGGCGCAATAATTTCATTAACTCTGTTCCTCATCTATATTAATAGCCTGCTGATCGAAACGAATAATCTTGTTTACAGTTTTGCAGATGAGATTACCCTTCTCTCCCAATTTAGATCAGAAAAACCTTTAGCAGCGACTGAGACAGGAGCAGATTACAGCAATTAATCAAGACCTGGAGAAAGTTTAAACTTGGGTCGACAGAAATTTGGTCCAGTTCAATGCAGCAAAGACCCAAGCAGCCACGTTTACCAAGAGGGCCAATAC